>JASAOO010003046.1:0-19023 GCA_030849075.1 Zelonia costaricensis | reverse complement strand
ACCAGCATCACACACCACTGCTACAAGCGCCGCCATCGCCGGTCTTCGCCCGCGTCGCGGCTCAACCCACAACGGACGCCGACCACACCAAACAACGAGAAAGAAAAAAGACAGAAGAGCGCCTCTACGGAGCGGTGGACTTTGATCTAACAGCGCCTCCAACACTGCGCAGACACGGAGGAGGATGAATGTGTAGGAGGGGGTAACGGGCCCTCTGTGGAGCGCCACCATCACCACACACACACACACACACACACGCAGGCACGTCTACTACGATTCACAAGTCCAGTTTGCTCACTGATGCACAGGTATACACAATCAAGACGAACACACACACACACACGGATATTGACACGCACTATGAACGAGGAGAGAGTGTGGGGAAGGGCAGGCTGCATCCACGCGCTACAGCTCAGACGAGTTGCTGTAGCGGCGCACGGTGCGCTTCGCGGTGCTGTGATGGCTGTCCGAGACGCGCCGGGTCGTCCGCTGGTGGGCTGCAGCAGCTGGGCCGCGCCCGTAGACGGCGCCGCTGTCGCTCGCGTCGTCCTCGGTGGAGGGCGCGCGCTGCGGTGCGGGCTTGGCTGCAGGCAGAGGGGGTGGCACCGGGCGGCGAGTGTCCACGCCGGCGCCGTTCTGGGGCGGCGTTGGCATGCGCGGCTTTTGCGGCCGCTGCGGGACGCCGTTCACGTCAGGGTGCGGCCGCTGATGATGGTGGTGGTGACTGGAGGAGCTCGCGTGAGTGGTGCGTGGCTGCGGTTGCGACCGGTGCCGCGCCGCGGACGCGGTTCTGGGTCGCGAGGAGGTGCCGGCCGTGTCGTCGCCGTTGTTCTCCTCGTACTCCTCCTCGTACTCCTCCACCTCTTCGTCGTAGCTCACCGACTCCGAGTCGGCCTCCCACTTGACGCTGCTCATGCGGTCCGCCACGCCGCTGCCACTGCCGCTGCTGCTGCCCGGGCTGCGGCTTCCATCCTCGCTGTCGCTGACGGGTTCGCGCACGTACGTGCGCACGCGGCGCGTCTTGATGATCTTGCAATCGCGCGTCGTCTTGGTGATGCGCGGCTGCTGTTGCCACTGGGCGCTGACGTGCGGTAGCGGTGGTGGGTAGCCGTTCGCAGGGGAGGGCAGCGACACGGGCATGCCCGGCTGGTAGCCTGGCGGGGTCGCCGCGACGTGCACGTTGTTGTGGTTGTGCAGCTGCACCGCGCCGTTGGGTGCGGCGCGCACAACCAGCTGCCCCGTCTCCACCGCGTTGGGCGCGTAGCCGCCACTGCTGCTGATGGTGGTGCGGTGGCTGAGCGGGGGCAGGAAGGCCGGGCAGCCGTTCGCCTCTGTCGGGTAGTTGGCGTCGGGGTCGACCAGGTCGTGCAGGGGCTCGCGGCGGGAGTCGCGCCGCACGCTGGGCATGTACGAGCGCGACGGCAGCGCCGGCGACGACGAGGACAAGTGGCGGCCCTCGCTGCCGCTGATGACCTCGCTGCGCGGCGCCGTCTCGTCCAGTTCATCCGCGTAGGGACTGCGCAGGCCGCTGCCCGCGCCGCTGTCGGCTGGCGCCGCCGCCAGCGCAGGGATCTCGTCCTCCTCGTCGTCGTACGGTGTCGCCTCGCGCGGTGCGCGCTGTGGCTGCCGCGGTGGGGGCGCGGCGCGGTCCGGCTCGTACTGAGTGGAGATGGCGCGGCGCTCGGGGAGGGGCGAGGTGGCGGCGGTGCGGCGGGGCTTCTCTTGCGGCGGGGCAGGGGCGGCGTCCGGGCCCGTCTGCGTGCTCGCCCGCTGCGGTGGCGGGGCGCGGGTCTGCGTGGCGACGGGGTTTCCGCGTGGGTGGCACTGTGTCTGCTCCTCGCGGCGGGTCGGCGGCGGCGGTGGAGGCGGAGCGGCGGCGGGCTGCGCACGCGGCGGTTGCTGGCGCTGCGGCTGCTGCGCCGGCGGTGGCGGGTGCGGTGGCGCTTGGGCCTGCGCTCGAGGCGGCTGCTGGGGCTCGGTCGGCGGACGCTCCGGCCACGACGGCTCCCGTACCAGGTACTCGCCCTCCTCCTCCTCATCCTCGTCGTAGGGGTACGGCGGGCGCTGCGGTGGCGGGTGCGAGGGAGGGCCAGCGTGGTGCGGGGGCGGCTGCGTCGGGTACGGCGCCTCCTCCGGCGCCTCGTCCTCGTCCCCCTCCTCCTCGTCCTCGCCGCTGCCCACGAGGTCCTCCGTGATGGTCTTGGTCACGGTGGTGGTGCGCACCGTCAGTAGGTCGCCGTACTCGGTGTGCTGCACGTCTGTGTCGGTCTGCGTGTCCTGTGTCCTGCCCACCACCGTAGCGTTGGGCACCATCGTCGTGAAGGTCTCGCCGCCCTCGACGTGCTCGACAGGGGCGTACCGCACGAGCGCGCCACGCCCGTCCTGCCCCGCCGGCTCCCCGCGCTCCTCGCTGCACCGCGCCGGGGTCTCGATCGGGTCGGCAGCGCGCAGCTGCACCTCGTGCACGGGGGCGGCGTGCGGCACGAGGGCCCACTCCTCCCGCTCCGTCCCACTCCCCTCCGCCGTCGGCGCGCCGTACTCGCCGTCCTCGTCGTCGCCCAGCAGCCCGTCCGCTGGCATGTCGCCGACGAAGTCGCCGAGAAAGTCTAGCTCGGGCGTGGCGCGGAACTTCCGGGGGACCCACTGGTGGCGGCGCACCGGGTGCCCGACGGCGTCCTCGAGCTGCTGCATGGCGCGGTGCATCTTCCACGTGGCCTGGATCTTGGTGGCCACGTCGTTGCGCATCTGCTCCTCCAGCAAGCGCTCCAGCCGGTCCGCGCGCTGCATGAGTTGGATAACCCACGGGTGGTCGTAGTCGTACACGCTGCACAGGATGCCGAGGCAGCGCCGCACCAGCAGCAGCGCGCGGCTGTACAGGGCCAGGTCCTCGTAGATCTGGGCCAGCTCGATCTGCGCCGGGATCAGCAGCTCCGACTGCGAGTTGTGGCCAATCTGAACCACCTCGCAGCAGCGCAGCAGCAGCAGCTCGCACGGCGACGCGACGAGCTCGCGGGTCATGCGGCTGTGCAGCACGAACTCATCCTCGCGGGTGAACTGCGAGTTCGCCGTCACGTGCGGGGCCTGCATTTTCACGCGCTGGAACATGGGTCCGGTCTGCCGGCGCGGCGGGCGCGGTGCCATCGACTTGAGGATGGCCTCGTTAAGGCTGAACACGCTGCCGCCGCCGGACGTCATGCTGCTCTCGATCGAGCTCAGAGAGGCTTCCGAGGCGTCGCCGTCGCCGCCGGCGCCGTCGGCGGCCTGCACCTTGGGGTGCTTGTGGTCGACGAAGACGAAGCCCTTGTGGTCGCGCTCGTGGTCGTACCAGATGCGGGCCATGCCCACCATGGACAGCACGTAGCGCTTCAGCACCATGTACATGTCCGTGTCCTGCCGCGCGACGCGCTTCTCGGCCAGCGTGATGGCGCGGCTGTACGTGTCCTTGGCGTTCTCGGTGTCCTCCTGCTGGTGGTACACGTCGCCCTCCTTCTGGTAGACGGTGATGGCGAGCTGGTCGAAGCGCTCCTTGGGCACCGTCTCCAGCAGCGGGTAGCACTGCCGCAGCAGCCGCAGCTTCTCCGTCGGGTTGCTGTGCGGCACGGCATCGACCTGCTGCAAGAGGTCGAGCACGCGCAGCGTGGCGGGGTCGGCGTTGCGGGTGAAGGCGAGCATCGCGTCCTCGTCCCCGGCGTGGCCGCCGGCGCCCTTTCCATTGCCGCTGGTGCCCTGCATCCGCTGGCGGCGCTGCACGGCGACCTGCTGCAGTGCGGCGGAGCGGGTCTGCGCGTTGGTGCCGTGGGCCTGGCGGTTGACGGCGGCGGCTGTCCTGGCGGCAGGGGAGCTGAGGCTGCCGGTCGACGCGCGGGGCGCGGCATTGACCAGCATTTTCTTGGCGCGCGGCCCGGTGGCGGCGGCGGCGGAGGCGGGGCGGGCCGGCGAGTGGACGCCAGACCCGTGCCGGCTCGGACTGGAGGCCCCGTTGCCCATCCTTGGTCGTCGACGGTGTGTGTGTGTGTGGGGGGGGGGTCTAAAGGAGGAAACTTGCCGGGTGCGCCGTCAGATACACCGACACACACAGACACACAGACACACACACCTCAAGAGGGTTGCGCGCTGGCAAGGGTGGGAGGGGAGGGGGTTGAGGTGAACAATGATTCTAAATTGGGGGAGGGGAGGGGGAGGAAAGGGAGTTGCACAATGGTAACGAAGCACGAGGCGACGAGGTGACGGGGGGTGGGCAGCGTGTGTGAGCGCCACGATAGGGCCTTGCACACCAGCACGCACACGCACAGCCGTCAGTAGGGTCCCACGTCCGCGCAGCGTTCAAGCAGCGCACACGAGCGCGACGGGGGCGGGAGGGGAGTGGGGGAAGGGTGTGTGTGTGTGTGTGTGTGGCAGACGCGGTGGGAGAAGCTCCAGTTCCTACCGTAGAGAGGTTGTGGAGCGGAGACAAGAGCTGGGGTGCTCCGCACGTATGAAAGTGGAGAGAGGGAGGGAGGAGGTGGGGGCAAAGTTCCGCAAGGACGGGGCGGCACTGTGAAGTGCTGAGTGTGGCGTTGCACGTGGGTCGCGAGAACGGGAAAGGCGGGGAGGGAGGGCGAGATGGGTGGAGGGGGGTTGGCGCACGCTGCGAGCTGGTCGGAACGATGCATGCCATCAGGCAAGGACGTGGCAGAGCTCAAGACACGAATCTGAGACTGTGAGCGCTGCGCGCCACGAGGACTGGAGTCGCGGCAACACACCTCCCACACACTCGGTGCCTGCTGCGGAGTGTGTGTTGCGTCTTCTCCACAGCGTGCAAACACATCAAAACGACGCGGCGTCGCCCCGTCGAGTTGCCCGCGCACCTGCCGCGTCCGGCTCACGCATGGGTTGGCCTCCACCTCGTTTGGATTGCGCTTCAACGAAGACGAGAGTACGGGAAAAGAAAACAAAGGTTACGTGGTAGATCTACAGGAGCGGTGACGCGATGGTGTGCTGGAGTTGGCGGTGGGGGTGGGGGGGGGGGAGGGGCGCTAGATCAGACGGTGGATGCGGTGCTGGAGTGGCTCCTATCTACACGCGAGCGGGCGCGGGGGGGGGGGCGGCGAGGCGAGCTGGCTCACCGGCGCAACACAGCCGTGTAGCCGAGGATAGAGGGCAAGACGGGTGCTCGCGCGACCCCGCCCTCCCGCCATCCTGCGACAACGTTAGGCTTTGTGTGTGTGCGTGTGGTTGTGCTTTGGGTGCTATGCGTGGTGCGACAGACGCGAGGCCGACTCCGCCACCCGTACCGAGTCGTCATCACCGTCATCTCGGCCGACGTCGCCGCCGATGTCGAGGCCGTGTGCCGTGGCGGAGATGACGGCCGCCGCGGCGTCTGCCATCGTCGAGCTCGGCAGCCCGACGCGCCGACCCAGCACGCGCGGGCAGAGGGAGGCGAGCTCCTCCGCGTCGACGCGCACGCGATCGCACGCGGCGGGGCTGGCACCGGGGACGAGCGTGCCAGTTTCGGTCGTCTCGCCAAACCAGTCCGTCGTCGTCAGCTCCGCCGTCGCAAGACGAGCCAGTGCGACTTGCTCGGCATCGCCGCTGTCGACCGGCGCGCCGCTTTCGGTGTGCTGCTCAAAGTAGAGCACGAGCAGGTGCCGGAGGTACTCCTGCACCTCGGTGCTGGGCTTCGCAGGGTCGGCGAGGCAGAGCGCCATGAGCACGGCACGCACGCTAACATCGCGGCCTTCGGGCGTGGTGTTGGGGTCGAGGAGGGAGAGCTTGTCCATCGAGGTGTGGTGCTCGCGTTGCTGCTGATTGGCGTGCTCCGGATCCAGCTCCGCCAGCAGCGCGGCGTCGTCCGTGTTCGTCGTGTGGTCCAGCAGGACAGCATCGCTCGCGTGGTGGTTGTGCTGCTGCTGCGCGTCGTGCCGCACGTGCGCGGCAACCAGGTGGTTGTACTGCCCCGCCACGAGGATAGCATCCTGCATCTCCATCGCGTACTGCACCGTCTCCGCCACGTGCTGCAGTCGGAGCACCTCCGCGAACGCGCTCTTGCGGCCCGTGCACTGCGGCTGCATGCTCGGCGGCCCGTCTGTGACAACGTACTCGAACAGCGCGTCCACCGGCACGGGGGTGGCGAGGAAGTACATGACCGCCGCGTCGAACGTGATCAGGCAGCCCTCCATGACGGACCGCAGCGCCGCCGTGTCGATCGCGCCCGCCGGAGTGCGGTACGCGTCGACCGTCCCGGCCTTCACAGCGGCCTCGCGGTTGCTGCTGAGGGAGACGATGATGTGTCGCATCGCCTCAGCCCCCTCCGACACGAGCGCGTCCACGATCGACGTGCGGTCTGTCAGCACAGTGCCCTCCGGCGTGTGCACCTCCTCGGGCACCGGCAGCGCCTCCAGTGTCACGAGATCCTCGATGAGGGCCGCGCACAGCTGGTGCATGCCTCGCTCCGTCTTGGTCGGGAAGAAAAAGTTGAGCTGCACGGCAACGCTGTAAAGATCCGCCACGCCGTCACCACGCGCCAGCTCCGCATCGGTCGCCAGCGGGGAGCCGGCGGCAACGAGGTAGTCCGCCTCCGCCGACGATGTCGAGGCACGGCTGCCGGTCGCACTGTCGACCGGCCTGGAGTGGGGCCGCCGCGTCGCCGCCGCCGCCCCGTCCAGGTGCAGCGAGTCCGGTGAGCCGCTCGGGTGGCGGCGCGCCGGCGACGCGGCGGAGGCGGCGCCCCCGGCACCATCGCTGAAGGTGAGGTACGCGTTGAGCACCGGGCTCGTCCACCTAGGCGCCGCCGCCGCCCCGCTGCCGTGCTCGTGCACGCCGTTCGCGTGCTGGTCGGCGCTGGGCGTCTGCGTGATCGGCTTCGGGTCACTGTCACCCGCCTCGACGGCCTCGCGGCGCAGCGCGGTGCACGACACCACGTTCGCGGCACTGGCGCGCAGGGAAAAACGCAGCTTCTCCTGCATGAGCAGCCCGTCGAGGAAGGCCGCCTCCGGCACCTGCTCGCTCAGCATCGAGAACATCAGCGAGCCGAGGCCGCCGTCGAGGTTGCGCATGCGGGCCTTGAACATGAACGCGTACGCCAGCCGCGCCGCCGCCGTCGGCATCGCCGCGTGCACGTCGCCCTCCACCACCTCCTCGTAGTTCCACGGCGAGGCACCGAGGAAGTACGTCCACGTGGTGCGCGCCATCACCTCGACGGGGCTGGCTATGCGCGCCGCCAGCGCACGCCGCCGCTCCGCCTCGCGCGGTACGGTGGCGCTGAGCAGCACGTTCGTGACATGGTCGGCGAGCGACAGGCTGCGTGCCGCGGCGTCGGCCCACACGTCGGAGCGCACGCAGCCGACGTTGTCGCGGTCAGTCAGCGCGACGCACGCAGCCGTGAAGGCGGCTGAGCCCTCGCCAGCGCCGCCGGCCACGTCCTCGATGAAGCCGCGCACGTGAGAGACGACTTGAGCGTCCAGCTCGGTGAGCAGGCCAGCGGCGGGGTTGTCGAAGTAGCACGTCGGCACGCTGCTGGCGGCGGCGCTCTGGTTGTCGTCGCTGCTGTCGGCGACGCCGGCGTGCTGCTGCGCCCTGGCGAGCAGGTCGCGGGCGTCTGCGCTGTTGGAGCGCGAGAGCCACACCACCGCGCAGAGGTTCGCGTACGCCGCGTCCGACAGCGGCAGGTACGTGAGCTGGGTCGCCGGCGTCTCGGGTGTCATCTCGTCTGCCACGGGGTACCGCAGGAGCGGCAGGACGTCCGAGTACTGTCCCTTGGACACGAACGTGCGCGGCACCCCGGTGGCGCGGTTGCGGCGGTTCAGCTCCACCACGTGCACGACGTCCTCCATCTCCTCCCGTGTCTCCTCGTTGATGCGGACGTACTGCTGCTCGAGCGTGTCCAGCATGTACGCCGCATCCATGCTCGCCTCCTCCAACGGGTCCACGTAGCCGGTGCGCTCGCCCACCGCCAGCGGAGAAACGCTGACCGCGGCGCCATCGTCGCTCATGCGCAGGTCGCGCTCGAGGCTCTCCCGCAGCGTCGCCGGGGCTGGGCCACCCGAGTTCACGCTTGGGGAGCCGGGCGGCCGCTGCGTCTGCTCCACGCCGTGCACTGTGTCGGTGTTGTCGTCGCCGGCGGTGGAGTGCGCGCCGGAGGCGTCGTCAGAGCACCGCGTGTACTCCTCCAGCGGCGACAGACCGGCCCCATCGCCCTGCGGCTGCCGGTGGTGGCGCTGCTGCTGCTGCTGCCGCTGCGGCGGCGGAGGCACCCGCGCCGTGTACCGGTGACCTGCCGCACGGTCGTCCCTGTCGCTGAGGCTGCCGCTCAGCTCATCCTCTGTCACGGGTGCCACGTCCACGTCGATGTCGCGCGGCTCCTCCGAGTTGGTGACCGGGCGTGCCCCGTTGCGGCTCGCTCGCCGTGCGCCGCTCTTCTCGGGCGTCATGGTGCGGCGCATGTGAGCGTGGTCGCTGGCGGTCGACGGCATCTCCAGCTGCATGGCTGCGGTGTCGATGGGCTGCGTGACGGCCGGCATGAGTTGCGAGGGCGGCGGTGGCGAGGAGGCGACGAGCTCGTGGCCGCCCACGTTCTGCCGCTGCTCGACGCGGGCCATGCGCGTCATGATCACCTCTGGCGGCGACGGGTGTGACAGGGCCTCGGCCTCCAGGGGCACGGCGACGTGCACGGAGTGCGGCACGTTCAGGCTCTGTGACGAGATGGGTCGCTCGAGGGGACTTGCGGCGCTCGTGGGGGCTGCATCGCCGTCCGACGCATCGGCCGTCGCGCATGCAGTCTGCTCCGGCTCGTCCTTCCCCTCCTGCGGCGGCACGGGGTTGCCGTCGGAGGTGCGCTGCGAGGCGGACTGCCACGGCGGACTTGTGGCCGGGCGCATGGGCGCAGCGCCGGTGCTCCCGCTGCCACGCGAGTTGGCCGCGACGGTGATGACGGAGAGCGACTGCAGCGGCTCGCCGCTGACCTCCGCGCTGTGCTCCGCACTCGGCCCCCCATCCTGCCGCATCAGACGCGGCGGGTTGAAGCGCGGCAGTGGCCTGTTCAGCGGGCCCGCCGCGTCCCCGCTGGCGAGGTCGGGCTCATCGCTGGAGGACTCCGCCGGGATCGACGAGGTAAAGGCCGTACCCGAGTACTGCACGGCGACCGTTGCGTTCGAGTGCTGCGGCGCAAGCGGCACAGCGGAAGCTGCGCCTTCGGAGTCGCCGTCGCAGTTGGTGGTGGTGATGCTCGGCTGGTTCGCGGCGGCACTTGTGAGTTTTGGGGTGACGGCGGGGTGGGAGCCGCCGCGGTGCCTGCTCGGCTCGCTCACCGGGCCGGGGCGCACGGTGGCAGAGCAAAGGCGTTGCTGCTGCTGCTCCTGCTGTGGTGGTGGTGGCGGTGGCGGTGGCGGACGGCGCGGGGGAGGAGCTGCGTCTGGGCGGTGCTGAGTTGCCGAGGCCGGCTGTTGCTGTTGCTGTTGCTGCTGCTGTTGGGGTGTGGGCCGCCACCGTGCGTCCGTTGCCAAGGTTGCCAGCGGAGGCGAGGCCGGTGACGCGGAGGTGAAGAGGGGCGCAGGCGGCACTTCTGCGCCGTACGTCGGCGGTCGCAGGGCCGCGTCTGGTGCCGCTGCCGGCCGCGGTGGGGGACGCGGTGGGGGTGCCGTCCCCGCCGCCGGGTGCCGCGGCAGGCGCACCGCATACACCGGTGCGGCGCCGTACGGGCTGCCCTGCGGAATGACGCTCGTGGTAGCCACCCGCCCGCGCCGCAGCACGTGGCGTGTGCGGCCACTGCGGGTGCTGCTCGTGTCGCTCACGACGCTGCTGGTGTCGTCCGCCGGCGTGGACGGCGCAGCCACACCGCTCGGCCCACCTGTATTGCGGCTGTGGTTCACAGCGTGGTAAAGCGGGTGTGCTGGGCGGGCTGTGGTGGCGCCGTTGGAGATCGGCGCCTGCGCATGCGGCGGTGGCCGTGGCGGTGGCGCGCGGCCCTGCGGCACGAACACAACCGGCTGCGGCGCACTCGGCGGCTGGGACCAGGCCTGGGAGTGCGGGGCACCCGCGGCGCCAGTGTTCATCTCGCCCGCAACAATGCGGCGGACGTGGCGGTGCTGCGTCAGCTGCAGGGACGGGGCGAGGGCGTAGTACGTGAGCTGCAGCTGTTGCGGTGCCGGTGGTGGTGACGGCTGGTGCGGTGGCGGCGGCATCGAAGTCCGCCGGCCATGCTCCATTGCGCTGGTCGCCCGCATCGTGGGTGGAGAGGGCCGCATGGGGGCCCTGCCTGCAGCAGCGGCGCCTCCAGATCCCTCGGCGGGGCGCCACGGCGCTGGTGAGATCGTTGTTGGTGGAGAGGTGGCGTGCCGCTGATGGTAGGACTCTAGCACGTACTGCCCTTCAGCGTCAACCTCCTCGCTCCCGCGCGGTCGCGACGGGCGCGCCGGCGGAATCGCGGTCATGGATTCGAGGTAGACGACGTAATGCGGCTGGTGCTGCGGCGGGGCCGCGTTCGCGTACGGTACCTGCGGCTGGTACGGCACCGGCGACTTGAGGCGCTGCGTGTTGGCCAAGTCCACGTTGCTGCTCGTGGGCCGCGGGGTCGGCGCAGATGGGCGTTGGCCGAAGCCGTTGGCGAGGAGGTTGGAGGACGGCGCCGCCAGCGCCGCAGCGGTCACACCGGAGTGATGCGCGTGCCGTGGCGGGGAGCGCTGCGGTGAGTGCCGGGGGGCAGAGGCGGGCGGCGAGGCGGAGATGGAGACGCGCGGCGTGGGGCTGGCGGGGCTCGTCTGCGCCCCGGTAGACCGCCGCGTGCTGCTGCCGGGCTGCTGCGACGGCGGCTGCTGCTGCAGCGGCGGTCGCGGTTGCACCTGCACAGCGGGCTGCACGCCAGCGTACGGGCGGACCGGCGGGCGCTGCGCGGTGGGCGGGGGCTGGCAGCTGCGGCTTGCCGAGAGCGAGGCGGCGCGCGGTGTCACCTGTGCCGACTGCTGACTCTCAGGGGCCACGCGGGAGGAGGTGGACGCCGGCTGGGAGCTGCCCCGCGACGCGGCGGGCGGGAGGACAAGGCCGGCGAAGGCCGAGGCCGAGGCCGGGACACGGGTGTGGAACGGGATGTTCCGGTTCGGGTTGGCGGACCGCCGCGCTGTGGCACTCGCCGGTATGCTGCGTGCAGGGGACTGACGTTGCTGGTGCTGCTGCGGCTGTTGCGGCTGTGATGGATGTTGCTGCGGCGGCTTTGTTGCGGCTGCGGGAGCCGGCGGCGGCGGCGGCGGCGGCGCTACGGGTTCGGCCGACGGAGCCCGGTAGCGCAGCTCGCGCGTTGATGTGTCGAAGGTGGTGTTGGCAGAGGTCGCAAGGGGCCAGGCGCGGCCCGTGTTCGGCCGCAGTGAGGAGCTGGCTGGCGGGGGCCGCGCCCCCGCGCTGCGGCGCGAGTCGCTGGGTCTCGCAGCAGACATGCCCCGATGTTGTGTGCGGGGAGGAGGAGGAGGGGCGGGTGGGTGGGTGGGGCCGAGATGAAAGCCAGGGAGGAGGTCTAATGGGTAGGTGAGTGCAGCAACGAGGCGGCAGCGGCGACGAGCAAGAGAGAGAGACCAGATCAACAACAACAAGAGTCACGTCGGAGAAAGGCAACTCGTCGGCACAAACGAGGGAGGGGGAGGGGGCCGAGATGTGCCCGCGCTGGTGAGAACGGGAAGACGAGTATAATGGGGTGGGTGTGGGGTGTGTGGGGCGATCCCTGAGACGGCGACGCTAAGGTGGGACGTAGAGGGACGATTCGCAGTATGACGTCGATCGGGGTGTGTCAGACCCTCCCAGACACACACACACACACACACACGCACACCGTGCTAGACCAGCAAGCGGCTCGACCCGTGAGGGCTTACAAGAGGGGAGGTAACGATGAAACCGGGGAGGGGGGGGGGGGAGGAGGGATGAGTCGACGGGTCGACGCGAGGCGCTCGGACAGAGCCGCAGCCGACACCCACGAGGAGACAAGACGGGGAAGCGGAGAAAGGGGGGAGTTTGTGTGTAGGTGTGGTGTACGTGTAAGTGTGTGTATCCCTGAAAAACCACTCGGGTACCGGGCGAGTGTGGCTGCTTCCCTACGAGGTGTTGGCGAAGTGTGCGTGACGGCATAAGGGGGAAGGGAAGGGGCGGGACGGCAGTGAAGACGGGAGTGGAGAAGAAAGCGATGAGGACGCCCTCCGAAAGAGGGGGGGGGGATGAGGGCAGGTGGTGGCTGAGATCAGCAAACGCCGTTCACACACCAGCCCCGCAACGCGCTCTCTCGCGCGTTCGTCAGAGCCCTTCCGATGTGCTCGGTGGAGTTGTCGCATGTGTGCTTCGCGGAGCGATGCGCGGTAGGCCGCGCTCGAGGTCGCCATCTTTGGAAAGTGGAGAGGTGGCCGAGGTTGGGATGGAGGCGAGAGGAAAAAAAAGGGGGGGCCCTGCGGGTGCATCTGGCGGTGTGCGGAGACAAACCAAGGAGGAACAATACGAGATTCGTCGCTTGTGCACATGACGGGGATGGGGGGGGGGGGGAAGCGGATCGAAGTCGAGGAGAAGGTGAAGACCGCCGCCGATGGTCAGTGGGTGACAAGAAGGGCTCCCACGACCACCAGCCCCCTCTCTGACCCGTTCTGCGTTATCCTTCACTGCCTCTGTCACGCGCGATGAGGCGGTAGACCGTCCACACGCAACGGACAAGCGCACAGCAGAACACGCTGCAGCCGGAGCACCCACACAGGCGCCCATGGAGCACAGACACACGCACCTTCCCCATCGCCGCCTCCTTCTCCTCTCCTCGACGGACCAGTGGGTGAAGTTTGAATAAGCGTAAAGCAACCCGGCGACTACAGGAGGCGGCAGGGCGGGGTGTGTGCGGATGCGTGCACCTGTCCAAGCGCACTTCCGTCCCCTCCCCCCTCCACGCGCACCGCATTAGCAGTTGAGAAAGTCGGCACCCAGCAGCACCTGCATCGCCACGAGCTGGTCCCGCTCCGAGGTGCGGTCCAGGTCACGGAAGACGTCTGCCTCATGCAGGTAGTGCGGGTGACTCGCCAGCGTGACCTTCGCGACGAGGAACTCTGCCACACGCGCCAGCGTCGTCGACTCCAGCGTCCGGATCGGCACCTCCAGCAACGGCTGCGGCATCGCCGTGGCGGCGGAGGAGGACGAGGGCGAGACCGGCAGCACACACACGGCGTTGCTCGGGAACATCGTCGCATAGCAGCGGTACGCCGCGCCGCTCGCCTCCTCCGCGTTGGCCATCGAGTCGTGCGCCGTGGCACTGTCGGCCCTCGCCTCCTCGTTGCCGTCGTGCGCGGTCGCCAATCCGTGGGCAGCGGCTAGCGTCGCTGCGCTCCCACCGCTGCCGCTGCCGCTGCCGCTGCGCCAAGCGCCATCCCCGTTCTTGCAGCTCACGGTGCCGGGGCTGGCGGCGACGAGGGCTTCGGCCTCCTCCACCTCCCCCTCCACCGGCGCACACGAGCCTGTGGGGGCTGTGCGCTGGTGGAGTTGCATGACGTACAGGCCCTGGAAGATCCCGTGCAGCACCCGGGACCCTGCCGCAGCCGCGACTGGGAGGATGACGCGGCGGCCATCGTGGCTGCGCAGGGCGACGTAGCTGAGCGGCTTTACGGGAGCCGCGGCGGGGGCGGGGGCGGCGAACTCTGCGCGCGACGTCATGGCGGCGGTGTTCTGCGTGTTGGGGGGGGGGGCGGCGAGGACGGACGATGGACGACGAGCTGGCTTCTCTGAAGAACTATGAAGGAGTGTGTGTGTGTGGGAAAGGTGTTAATAAGGGCAATGGAGTTGCCTTGATATACGGGGTAGGGGCTTCGTGGCGAAGGTGGGAGACCATGGGCGGCGCACCTGCGTGCGTTGAGGAGGGGGGGGGGATGAGGAATGAGCGATGGCAGTGAGTGGGGATGCAGGAGGCTTTGAGTAGAGACGCACACCGCCACGTGCAGCAACGGTGCACACCTGCACTGCGGTCCACTGCATCCAGGGTACTCCGAGCCACAGCTGCTTCATGTGTGTCCCTGGGTGGGTGCGGGCCCCCCAGCGAGGGATATCGGAGGTGCTGAGAAGGGGGAGGGGGGAGTGAAGGAGTGCTTCCACGACGACCTTCAAGACAGAAGCGGCTCCTCGCTTCATGCCCTTGACGAAAGGCCACGCTGAGCAACGCACACGCACTTCTCCTCACTTGTACCACTCCACACTCGCACACTGACGCGGCGGCGAGTCACGGCGGCGACGCACCCGCGACCCTCCCACGCACGTCGAGCCAGCGAGTGCGTGACTGCCTGCCGGTGGTGCGGGTGCGACGCCGGCAGGCCATCCGCCTGAGCCGAGCTCCGCCGCATCGGCTTGTTCAGGGATGTGCACAAACAGAGCTGATTGTCTTCCAACGGTACTGGCGGAGTGCGCATGCTCTCCGACATCAGCTTTGGGTCTCACGTATGCGAGACAGCCAAGCACCACACACAAACACATAAACGCATCGCGCGCGCCACTCCCGCTCGCACTCTCGCTCTTACTTCACTCCCTGTGTCAGCGTAGCCCGTCGGCGCATTGTGCCCTAAGCGGGCTCATCAGCGCATCGGGAAAGACGGGAGAAGTGCAGACGCGTCGATCATCGTCATGAGGGAGACCCACACGTCGTCACTTTCCCTTCCTCGAGGGGGGGGGGGGGGAGGGAGAAGGAAGAAGGAAGAAGGAGGCGGCACATGACACGATACGCACAACCACCGCGTGTGCGCTTGCAAACCCGTCAGCGAACCAACCAGGCGGGGGAGAGAGAAATCGAACACACACACACACACGCACGCGCGAGACGTTACCACATAAAGAGTCACCCACAACAAAACAGCAGCGTGACGGCGATTACGCAAGAACCGGCACGCCACCGCGTGTATGCACCATACTGCATTCAGGTTACAAGGCAGCCATCCTCAGACGCACGCACAAACGTCAACACCGACCGACACGCACACGCACACGCACACACGCACTTATACAAGGGGGCAGAAACGAAGACGAAGACGGAGAAGGGAGGCGAACGCCAAAGTGGAGGAGAGCTTGGGGGTGGGGGGAGGTCGAACGCACACCGGCGCAGGAGCACCTACGAAACAGGAAATGGAGAAAAATGGAGAAGAGGCAAAGGACGCGCGCGCACACGCACACGACGGAAGGGAGTCGCTGGTTCACACGACAAGGCAGCAACGCGACGCGGAACGGGAAACTGTGTGGCGTGCACCTGAGCGACGGTTGCACGTCACGACTGAGTACCCCACGAGAGGCGGCGCAGACCCGAACCACGCTGTCCGACCCTGCGCCCTCCCTCCTCTCTCGTCCCTGTCTCTCATCCCTGATTGTGTGTGTGCGTGTGTGCGTGTGTGTGTATGTGCGTGCCCTACGTGGTCGTGCACGCAAGAGTCGCGGTGCACGCTGCAGGACACGGCTAGAGAAAACAAAACGGCAACGCTGTCGCAACGGTGAAGCAGCCGACGGAAGTGAAGATGAGGGTCTAAGTGACGGGGGGAGGGGAGTGGGTGGGATGCGGAGGAGGCCGGTGATGGTGGTGGTGGTGGTGGGGGGGAGTGTTCGGATAGAGGGGGCGGAGACGTGGAGAAGCGGGGCTACCGGCCCGGACAAACGACGAAAAGCAAGAGGAGGCTGCCGAGCGCTGCGTCCGCACGTATCAACACACACACACACACACACACACACGCGCGCGCAGTCAGACATACGCGACGCGCGGCATATGGGTGGTGGCAACTCTCGACGCCATCTCAACCCGGGAAAACGAAGAAAGGACGAAGCGCACGAGTTTACATCGAGGAAGCAGAGAGCCGCGCTGCGCGGTGGCGCCAGGGGGTGGGGGTGGGGGGAGGGGAGGGGAGGGACAGGGCAGCGTGCGGCGGGAGACGCTCTCACACCTGCAGGAAGACGGCGGCTTCCATCAAGCGTGCCGCGCGCTGCATCAGCGCCGCTCGCTGCTCCGCTGGAAGCTGCTGCACGGCGCGCGGGTCGCCGAGGACGTGGGTGCCGAGCTGCAGGTCGACGGCCTCGTCCGGCTGAAGCGTGCTGCGGGCGACCATAAAGGAGGCGAGGTCCACGAGGTCCTCGCTCTGCAGCTGCGGCAGCGGGTAGTTCGGCATGTTGTCGACGCAGTTGCTCGCGAGGCACGTGTAGCGAGACGCGTCCGTGGCGACCGGGCGGTGCGCCACGCGGGCGGCAGCCGCGGTGCCCGCCACGCCGCTCGCCCGGTCCGCGGCGGCGGCGCCGTCGCCGGACACCCACACCGCTTCCTCCTCCTCCTCCTCCTCCTCGCGGCTACTAGGCGTCGGGGAGTTGTTGTCGTCGTCGGAGCTGTGCCCCTCGGACGCGACGAGCTGCACGGCGGCGGCCTTCTTCACGTCCTGCAGTGCGGCCGCGGTGGTGTTGCCGGCGCTGGCGACATTGGCCACGGCTGAGGCTCCCGTGGCGCCGCCAGAGGTCGCCGGACTGGCCGCGACGACGGAGGGCGAGGGGGCGGGCGCGGCGGAGGACTGACCGCTGCCGCTGCTGCTGGCGCCGCCGCCTACGTGCGCCGACCCCGCTGCGCCGGCCCTGGCGCCGCCCTGCGTCGCTCCCGCTGCGTCGTCCGGCTGGGCAAGGTACACGGCTACGTGCCCGCGTACCCGCATGGCGTTGGTGATCGCGGCCGCGGAGGTGGCGGCTGGCTTGGGCGCCGTGGGCAGTGCCACCGGCGCCAGGCTGCGCGGCACGACAGCAGACTGCCCGCGCAGCGACTCCAGCTCCTCGGCGTCGTCCACCTCGCTGAAGGGCACGACGGCCTCCACCGTGAGCCCGGTGCGGGGCGCGGGCTTGCGGAGTTGGATGCCGGCGTCACTGAGGTTCTGCATGACGTACGAGGTATACGTCCGCGACGCCGCCGTCTTCGCCCGCGTGCCCCACTGGCAGCGGATGCCCCCGCGCAGCACCGGCATCGCGTGGCCCCCACGCCTGCGGCCGTCCGAGGCGCTGCCGCCGCTACCGTGGTGCGCGTCCTCGGCGCCGCCGTCGGAGTGGTCGTCGCCGGAGAGCGCGGTGGCCTCGTCCTGGTACGGCTCCTCGTCGTCATCCAGGTCGTCCTCCTGCGGCTCCGCGTCATCGAGCTCCTCTCCCCCCTCCTCCACTGCCGCCGCCGCAGTCGCCGCGGACACCGGGGAGGCGGCACCGGTCGGGGATCCGGTGCGGGTCAGGCGCAGCTGCGCGCTGCCGAGCTCCTTTGCCAGGCCGAGCTTGGCGTCCTCCGTGGCGCCCGCGTCCGTCTCGGTTCTGGCCGGGGCCGGGTCGCCCATCATGGCGGACTCACAGCCCGGCAGGCAGAGCAGGCCCTGCAGGGTGTTGGCGATGAAGGTGGACTCGAAGCCGGCCACCATCGGCAGGATGACCCACTTGCGGCCCGTGAAGTTCGTTGCCTTCCAGCCAACGTTGTGCAGCGCAATATACGGCACGGCCATCGCGGCGGGCGGGGCGTCCACCGCGTTCGTCGCCGGGGACACCGCTGCAGCTGGCGTCGTGTGCACAGTCGTCTGGGTTGCCGGTGCTGGGGCAACTTCTGCGGGTGACATCATGAGGGCGGAGTCGCGGCGGTAGTTGAACCCGGTCCGGGACGGCTGTGCCAACGACGGGGGTGGGGGAGGTGGGGGCGGCGCGGGGAACGGGATGGTGACCTCACTCACGTCGTTGTCCACGCCCGCTGTGTAGGGCAGGTAACGCGGCGCGAGGTTGGACATGGCGTGCTGCGAGTGCGGATGGTATTGTGAGGGAGTGCGTATGCGTGTGTGTGGGTGCGTATGGGGCGGGGACGGTGCCACGTGTCAGCGGGGAGACACAGATGAAGTGCCCGACAGCAGCCGGCGCAGCTGCGCACACCTTCTCGGACTTCGAGGGGGCTCAAGAGAACGACGGCAGAGAGGTGGGTGAGGGAGGGGGGGAGGTATGGCGACTCGATGTGCAGACACGTGACGACACGTTTTCCTGAAGGAAAGGGGGGGGGGGCGCAGCACGGCAGACACGAAAATGCGAGCAGCGAGGGACACACACACACACGCACAGAGACGAAGGAGAAGCAAAGAGGGGGCAGGAGCGACGAGGCGGGATGAGCAGTCGGGTGAAGAAGCGGCTCGAGACGCCAGAATGCCGGAAATGCGCCTGCGACGGCAAGCGACCGTTGCGAGAGCAACAGCGCGGCGGCAAGATCAAGAAGCGCAGATAGACTGGGAGGGAGAGAGGAGAGACGGAGAAGTAGGTCAAGACAGCACAAGGCGTTGCCAACACATCCAGCACAAACACAAGAAGGAAGACACTACCAGATAAAGAGAAACACACACCCACACACGTGTGGCGGCTGAACGCACGTCAGTGACCTGCAGCTGCGGCAGACGCCCCCTCTTTCTTCTCGGCAGTCGCCAAAGCACGGCAATTGTGCCTCAGGCGGACTCTCCGAGGGGGTGGTGGGTGGGGGAGTGGCGCTCAAGGTCGCACACAACAAGATCGCACGCGGCAAGATCGCAACCGAATCCCAGGCACGCGATGCAGCGCAGTCGCGGCAAACAAGGAGAGGAGAGAGAGGCGAAGAAGAGGGGGAGGGGTCGGCGGAACGACTCTGTGCACAGCCGGAGGGCGTGGAGGGAAGAAGAAGAAGGGGGGGGGAGGACAGCAGTAAAGCGAGTCCGCCGCGGTGGTGGCTCGTGACAGCGAGGAGACAAGGACGAGAGCGCGGACGGGGGACCGAGGGACGCGACCCTGCGGGGTAGAGCGGGTGGGGGAGGGGAGGGGAGGGGAGGGGAGGACGTGTGCCCTGGTTCTTCGTTGTTGGCCGACTGTCTTTGAGGTGTTTCTGTTTATTTATCTTTTTTTTTACCGTGGCGTCGGCGTATGTGTCCCACGTCGGCGGCGCTGCAGCCTTCGTGGTGTGTGGTGGAGGGTGCACCCCGTGCCGCGTGTGTGCGCGTGCGTGGGGTAGGCGGAGGTGGAGGCGGCAGCACCGTCACACAGAGTGGGAGAGCGAGGAGTGCGTGT
>JASAOO010003045.1:0-18953 GCA_030849075.1 Zelonia costaricensis | reverse complement strand
AGCTAGGCGGCCGTTGATCCACGTGCAACAGCGGTAGGCCAGAGCAGTGGGGAGGGGGGGGGGCACGTTCGTGAGAGAGAGAGAGATGGAAGTGGAGAGAGGGTGGAAAACAGTGTCCCGTGCTATCCGGGGGCGTTTGGAAGAGAAAGGGGGAGCGGGGTTGAGGTAGCCGTGCAGAGTAACGCAAGAGGTAGGCTGACGAAGACAGAGCACAAGCGGAAGAGAGGGAAGAGAAAGACAGCAAGTGGGCCCGCTTCGCGAAGGTGAGGTCGGAGAAAGACAAAAAGGCGGGATGGACAGTGGTGAAGCGAAACACCGCCGCAGCAGCACACAGCGACAACTAAAATACAGGAAACAGCAACGCACAAAAAAGAAGAGAAAACACGAGTACGGAGAAAGAGGAAACGAAAAAAAAATTGGCGCGCAGCCGCGGCTTTCTCTCACGTTCAACGCAGAGTGTCGGCACGACACTTGTGAACAGAGTCACGCGTGTGCTTTCAAAGCCTCTTTTTTATTCTCTCTTCTCCGCTTAGGGGCACAGCACTGTCACGTATGTGGAATTGTGCTTCTTTTTTTGGCAATAGTGTCGCGGTAGCGGCTGAAGGCCAGGCAGGACAGCTTGTGAAATAGCGCACGCCCTCGGGCCAGTTGCGTCCCCCTTTTTTGTTTTTACTTTTTTAGGTTGTTTGTCGCCGTAACGCAAGTCGATTCAATCGAGAACCTCGAAAGGGTGCAAGAGCGTGGGAATGAGCCGCCAGTACGTTATCGGCCGTTATATGACCTTTGGGGCTATCGCACACAAACGTCTCAATGCTTTGTGCGTGCAGCACAAGGCTTGCCACCGTGGGGGGGGGGGAGGGGGAGGGGGAGAGACGAACAGAAGCTCACGCACACCCCCAAAGCCAGCTTATCACTGTGCTGGTTCGAGATCTGTGGCGGGTATAAATGGGCGGTGGAGGAGCTGTGTCTCGCTTCGAGGCGGCGTGCACTGATGGAGAACAAGAACAACACGACTGTGTGACACAAACAAACAAAGAGCAGTGAAGGCGAGCACGTGCAGAACAAAACCTGGAGATGTGTGGCCGAGGAGTTCCGTTTAGGGGGATGCGGGGGGATCTGATGAGGTGCGACGTGGTGGCCGGGGAGTTCGTGGGAGCAGGCAAATGTGGCACGTGGATCGACCAGCACCGTTCGGCCCGGTGAAGAGGCAGCGAGATGGTCAACGATGCGGAAAGAGAAAGGGTGATGGGTGAAGCCACGGGGAATACCGGGAGTGGGGCAACAGCGAGACGGACGCCACCTGATGCTGAGACAGGCGGTGGGGGGAGAGAAGCTGGAATAACCCGACCGCCTCATCCAAGACCTGAGCGTCGAGACGAGTCGATCACACGCCAGCGTGACGGGGCCGTGTAGCTCGCGAAGCGCAAGTCGTCCATTGCGTGTCTCTTTCTTTTGTTGGTGCACACGACGACGAAGACTCCCTTTGGCAGGGAGGACAAGACCGCTCCTAGACATGTGCGGGAACCGAGACAAAAGAAAACGGAGCAGGGGGCGGGGGGAGGGGGGGGGCCTGCGGTCGCGTGCCCATCAAAGCGACTCACGAAGGTGAAGAGAATTGCCAGATAACAAAAAGGAGAAGCGAGAACGGAATTCTAAAAGGGCTAGTGGCAAAGAAAGCGATAGCAGAAAACACAATAGGGTCTCGAAGCTGCGCGCCCGGCTCGACTTCCTCTTTGTGTTTTTGCTGTCTGTCGTCGTTGTTTTCTTTTACACTCGAAGGCCGTTTGTCCGTTCTTTGCCACACGTCTTGGTCAGAGATGCGGCGGGGACGCGCGCGGCACTTGTGGGGCCGCGAAGCCCCGCTGAGGTGGGGGGAGCGATGGGCGCTGCCATGCCGTGCTAGGTGGGGGTTCGCGTGGTGACGCAATCGGTGCGAGCGCCTTGCGATGCGCCATGTCGTCCCCGCCACCAACATCCATGAGACGCATCCGCTCCCTGTCGACAGTGTAGTCGGCGCGGCCGTCCTGGCGGCAGCGGCGGCACAGAAACGGCATCCGCGGTGCCCCTGACGCGCCGCCTGCGACGCCCTCGATGAACTCCGGCGGCGTTTGTGTTGATGCCTCCGTGCGACTCTCCGAACTGCGGCAGAGTCGGGTCGTCACCACGTCCACCTCGGCGCTGCTACCACAGAAGACGCGCAAGGCCTCGCGCGTGGTGACTGCGAACGGAGGCAACACGTCTGACAGCGTCAGCGGCCGCAACTCGGGCAGCGTGCTCGAGGGCAACAAGGCAGGCGACATTGCGGCCCCCCAGCGCGTGCGCCGCTGCTGCTGCTGCTGCGGGGCGGCGGCGCGACGGTCGCGCACACGCGGCGCAGCGCGCAGGAGCACGTTCCACAGGTCCTGTGTGACGTTGTGCAGGGCGGCGGCAAGCTCACCGAGGCGTCGCGTCAGTCGAGACACTTGTCGCTCGCGGCGAATCTTGTTCAGGATGTGGTGGGAGTAGTAGATCGGGCGCACGGTGTGCAGCTGTGTTCCCATGCTTCGGCGCTGCCCGCGGCCTCCAGCCAGCCCCGCCCTGTTGTCTGGCTGTGCAGGCAGGTAGGATGGATTGCTCGGGCTTGCTGCCAACGCTGTCGCATCCACCAACATCGAGTCCAGCGCGGCGAGGCTACGGACGACCTCGTCGCTGCTGAGTGTTTCACCGGCTGTGGCCAACTCATGCAGCCCCTCCCTCCACGACGCGAACCGCTCCGCGTCCAAGGTGACGAAACTCATTTACAAGTAGGTCCGGGGAACTCTGCACGCGAACGTGTTTTGGGAGTTCGGTCAGCGGTCCGTGCACAGCGTGGGCTGCCGACGCTCTCGATCGCGCTGTGTGTGTGCCTGTGCCGCACCGGTGTGTGTATATGTTTGTGTGGGGGGAAGGAGGAGGATGAAGGGGGGGGGCCTGTGGAGGAGCAGAGCTGCGGCGTCGCACTGGATGCGCTAGCGACGCGGTGCTCAAATAAAGAGACGCGCAGCCAAACTCAATAAAGCGAGGTGACATCGATCACACATGCGGCGCGCAGCGACCAAACATAACGCGCACGACACTTCGAAGCGGCCGTGCCGCAACAGACGACTTCCAAGCGCCGCACGCTCCAACCCGCAGTGCACGCAGGTGATCACTTGCAAAAACAAGCAGCCTTCGCTCTCGGGCCTTCTAGGTTTCGCAGGCGCAGCACAACTCTGAGATCGGGAATCGTCAATGTCGACATTGCCGTCACCCACCTCTTCGCGGCTTTTTCGCTTGGTATTGGTTTCGCGTGGGGTCCTTGTACAGTGCACTCAACGGAAATCTGACTCGCACCCTCCGTTGGGCCCAAAGGAGCTCAACATCAACGCTTGAACAACAAAAAAGAAGAGATGGCAAGAGGTCGGAAGAGAAAGGAGCGCCAATGGCACGACAGGCGTCACCTAATGTACATCAACGCCGCAATTCCAGCTGCCACACAGAAAACAGAGAGACGAGCCTGGGCCCCGGGAGCCAGCAACGCGTTGTGTGAGCGCGCGAAGGTCCGTGCCTATCCAAAGCAACGCCGTCCTTCTGTTTCCTTCAGCCTTCCTTGTGACGCGTCTCGTGAGCAAAACAGCAAAAAAAAAAAGAGAGGAGGAGCTGCGGCAGCGCTGCAGTGAACGCCAACGCAAGACAATCCGTCAACTCGAGCACAGGCATAGCTGCCACCACCAGCTCCGTCCGCCTGCTATCGAGTGCACTTCGATGGTGTTAGTACAGAAAAGCCAGTCTCGACGGCAGAGGGCCCATCAGCGACGTGTTCCGCGGGCTTTACATCAGGCAAAGCGGAAGCCAAAAGAGCACGAAACCCAAACTGCAGCAGAGCAGAGGTACGCCATAACGATCTGTCCAGCACCCTGGGCGTGCAGACGTGGAGCAGTTCTTCGTCGCCGTCGCACCCCCACCCTCTCCCCCTCCTCCGTCCCTTCGCCATCCCAACTACGTCATGCTGAGAGCCGCGCAAATGGGGTATAGCTTGGACACGTCCACCGGCACCCCCGCCGTCGGGGATGGGGCCACGTCGTCGAGCGCCGCCGGCCGGTACGGGAACACCGGCACCCACGTCGCTGCCTGCGCCTCCCACCCCACCTGCGAGTTGGCCCCCGCGTCGCTGGGCGCCTCCACTGTTACCGCCCGGCGCTGTTTCGCCTGCACGCTGCCCTCCCGCGACACGTTCATGAAGGCGGCCGACCGGGTGCGGCCCGCAGACGCCGCCGGCGATGCCGGTCCTGCGGTGGCGGCGAGCTGGCTGGACACGGAGGCGTTGGCCATGGATCTGCGGCCCGGCGTGGTGACGGCGCCAGCCTGGGACGGCTCCACGGACACATTCGCCGCGAAGTAGATCGGCTCGAGCGGCATCAGCGCCGCCACACGCGACGCCAGGTCCTGAAGCTGCAGCGCAAGGCCGCCCCCGTACGCTTCCTGCACCGCCGGCGACACTGCAGCGTCCGTCGCAGCCCCGCCCTTGGCCACCGCGCCGCCCTTCTTGCCGCCCTTCTTGGCAGCCGCACCGGCGCCGCCCTTCTTCCCGGCCCCCTGCGCCATCGCACTCGGGAACGGGCCGCCGGCCGGCACGGGTGGCGCAAAGCCCAGCGAGCGGGCGAGGCTCAGCAGGCCGTAGTCGGGCAGCGGCGGCGCCTGCGTCGTCGCATCGGCGTCGCTCGTGGTGCCGTCTCCCGCGGAGCCACCGACGGAGGCGGTCGTGAGGGACCGGCGCGTCTGCGACATGCGACCCTTCTTCTTTCCCTTGCCGGCCGCTCCGGCACCACTAGCGCCGCCGGGTCCGCCTGCCGCCGCTGCTGCCGCCGCCGCGATCGCCTCCAACCGCGCCTCCCCCGCAGCGAGCACCTTATTGCTCGTCCACACGTTCGCGACGTCGGGGTAGAGCGCGAAGGGGTCGATGTCGTCGGATGGACGCTGCGCCATGGTGGCGCGGCTGCCCAAATCGGTCGGCAGTCGCGGCTGCTCCGACTCGAGGATGCCCAGCATCCGGCGCAGCGGGTTGGCATCGCCGTTGTGGCCCGTCTCGAGGCGCCGCAGCGTCTGCGTGTAGGCCCGCCTCGTTGCCTGGTCAAACACGTCCCACTCGGGCAGCTCCGTCACGACCGTCGCATCGCGCTGTGCGGTTGCTTTCGCGGACAGTGCGGCGGCGCGTGCCCCAGGCGCGCGAGCGGTGTCGGGGCCAGCTTCGTCGCAGCAGCACGTCGGCGCCTCGCGCCGCACGACGCAGTCGACGAGGGCCTCGGCGATGGGTTTGCTGACCGGCCCCCACACCACGTACGTCATGCGCACGGCGAAAGCGATGTGCAGCAGCGAGCAGCCGTCGGCCTCTTCGTGCAGGTTAAAGTTGCCGCGGTCGCCTTCTTCCACGAGGCTCTCGGCAATGCTGCGACGCCGCGACGCGACCGACTGAGACACGCTGCCCTCGGCATCCGCCCCCGATCCGACGCCGTTCTCCTCCATCGGTGGAACGTTCAGCAGCAGCGGTGCATCTGCAAACTGCTCGAGCTTCACCTCATCCTCGAGCCGCAGCAGCTCGTCGTACTGCACAAAGTGGTTGACGAGCGCCTGTGCGTGCTGCGCCGTCCCGCGAATCGCCGACAGCGCGGCGGTAAGGCCGTTCTTGAGCCGTGCGATGGGCACCTGACCGTCGCAGTCCTCTGCGCCCTCCGCCGCGTAGCGCTCGTGCCGGACCGCGCAGCTGCGCAGGACACTCTGCATGAGGAAGGACTGCTGCTGCTCGAAGGTGTCCAGCACGATGGTCAGGTAGGTGTCGTAGAAGTGGCTGTTCGTCTTGGTCGCCGCATCCACCGCGAAGAGACCGGAGAGGCGGACCAGGTGCGACGGCTGATCCAGCGAGAGCGCAAAGCGGAGACGCTGCAGATGCAGCCCGGTGAGCGGCAGGTGGCCAACCACAGCGTAGGGGTCCAGCTGCGCCAAGCCTGGCGGCCCCGCCGCCTGCCCCTCTCCGTCCTCGAGTCCGCTGCCGCGCCGGTGGAGGAGCGGCCGCAGTAGCGAAAAGCGCGGCGTGCCGCAGCAGGAGACGGCGTAGGTGGCCAGGCAGTGGCGCTGCACGAGAGCCATGGCGTCCTCCTCCGAGATGAGCCCACGCGTCGCGCTCAGGTACTTGGTCGTCTCGTGCCGCCGCTTGCGGTCGGCGCGGCGTCGGCGCAGGTAATCGAGCTCCTTGCCCGGCGAGCTCCCAGCCGGCGGCGTTGGGGAGGCGGGGGAGGAGACACTGAGAATGCTTGCCTTGGCGCGCGCACTCGTGCCAGCAGCGTTGTCGGCGGCGTCGGGGCGCTTGCGGTACTGCTGCCGGAACACCTCAAGCAGGGCCGTGTGTGGGCCGAGGCAGTGCACCACCGCCCGCTCCAGCTCCGTCCATTCCGGCGGCGCGTCGCCAAAGAAGAAGTTTGCCAGCCGCGTCGCCGTCGGGCTGCCCAGGTCATCGTCATCCACCTCTTCTTCAGAGACTGCGGTGCTCGGCTCCGCCGCCTTGCTCACGCTCGCACGTACGTCCACGCTGACGCTGCCGGTGCTGCTCACGCCACCGCCCTGCATGGACGAGCGCCGCGCACGTAAGTAAGAGCGAATGTTGTGCAGAAGCCGCAGCTCCCGCGCCCGCAGCGGCAGCACTGGCGACGCCGCCGTCGGCGCCTCCGCCTCCGCCTCGCGCCGCACGACCTGGGACACTTGCGGGGTGCCCGCTGGTGAAGCGGACGCTCCACCCTGCGGGCGGATCACGGCCGTGGCGTGGAAGGGGAGGATGGTGCCGTAGCCCTCGCCGTCGCTGTCCGGCTCCACGTCGTCCTCCTCGCCGTCCAGCAGCGCGTCGTCCATGATGTCCACCGCACGCGTCAGGGCTGTCAGGGGGTCCTCAACCTCCTTCGGCATCGCCGCCGCGGCGCCGACTTGTGAGCTGGCCGCCCCGCCAGAGACGCTGCTGGCCGCGCCGTTCGCGCCACCAACGAAGGACGCGGTGCTGTAGCAGCCGGAGGGCAGACACTGCAGTCGCGTCTCCAGCATCGCCACGCCATCCTGCTGCAAGGCGTCGATGCCGGCGAAGAAGTTCACTGCGACCATCTCGGGGATAAGCTGATGGGACACCAGGTAGAAGAGGCGGAAGTCAGGGTCTTGGTCCTTGTACTCGAGGGTGTAGTAGTAGAGCGCCGAGAGCAGCTCCCGCGCATCCTCGGCTAGCGTCTTCACCTCCTCATCCTCCACCGGCGGCTTGCTGAACGACGCACGCGAGTCGTCCCGGTGGCTGACGGACCGCGTAGGCGCCGCGACGGGCCGCAGCACCGTGGCGAAGAACACACGCCCAGAGTCCCACACCGACTCGGTTGCACCCTTCGACGCGTCCCCGGGAACGACCCGGCTCGCCGGCTTCCCCACCGCCGCCCCGCCCGCCAGCACGCCCCGCACACTCAGCAGCATGTCGCGACTCGGCATCTCGCCCACCTTCGTCACGCCGCCAACCGTCATCGGGGGCGCGGCGGCGTTGCCCGGCCCACCGATGCTGACACCCTGATCCGCCGTGAAGCGTGTGGCGAAGTCCACGAGAGCGGCCAAAAAGGTCTGCACAAAGACCTCCTCGTCCATGTCTTCGTCAAGGTGCTCGCTCGAGGCGTCCGCGCCGGCCAGCGTAGCAGACGTCTCGGACAACTTCCGCGCTGCAGCCGCCGCGCTGCCTTGCTGGCTGCCGTGCGTCCCCTGGCCGGCGGCCTCCTTAGCGGTCATCTTCGCGATGCGGACCTTCATCTGCGCCGTGAAGCCGCCTAGCCGCTCCTTCCAGAAGCAGCGCAGAACAAACCGGATGGT
This sequence comes from Zelonia costaricensis, assembly GCA_030849075.1. Lineage (NCBI taxonomy): Eukaryota > Euglenozoa > Kinetoplastea > Trypanosomatida > Trypanosomatidae > Zelonia > Zelonia costaricensis. The sequence goes on along the minus strand of JASAOO010003045.1, from coordinate 11,075 downwards.
GGCTTGGTCGTAGTGCCGCTTGTTGGGCACCGTGGAGAGCACGCGCAGGACGCGGTCCTCCTCCGCCTTTGCCTGTGCCTCCGCCACCTCGGGGTCTGCCGCAGCGGCCTCGTCCGGCACCACCGCCGTCGGCTGCACCAGCAGCGCGCCGGCACGCGAGCGCAGCGGCAGCAGCACCGAGGCGAGGCTCAGCACGGGCACGAACTTGCGGTTCAGCTCCCCGCTGTCGGGGTCGCTCTCGACACCGCGCAGGTAGTCAATGCTGTAGCGCTCGTGCCACCGGATGGCTCGGCAGGCCACGGAGCCGTGAAGGGTCGTGCGGAGCTGCCTCGGGCGGCCGCGACGGTTGAGCGCGGCGGTCACCTCGTCCCGCATGGTGCTGAAGATGAGGCGCAGGTCGTAGTGCAGGGCGACAAGACGGCCGCCGTGCGGAGTGCGGCTCACGAGGAGCGCGTAGAGCGGCTCCAGGGCGGCGGCCGCGGCGGCGACGGCGTCAACAGAGACCTGCGCCTCGCCCGCGGCCTGCTCGACCATGCGCATGAGGCGCTGCTGCGCCTCGAGGGGGTTCTCGAGCGCCACGTAGTCGCCCAGGTGCCGCGCCAGGCAGAGAAACATGTAGACAGACCAGAGCGGCTTGGCCGTGAGCATGTAGTCCACGTACGAGTACCGCCCCTCCAGCGCGCTCAACTCCTCAAAGCCCCACCGGAGCTTGTCGTACTTCTCCTCCAGCGAGCGCTGACGTCGCTCGCACAGGGCCACATACGCGTCCCGCCGCGCGACGCGTCGCTCGAGACGCTCGAGGTAGTGGAACGCGTCAGCGAGGTGGTTGTGCGCGGCCGTCGCCTCCTTCTCGGTGTTCTCGAAGGCGCGCCGCGTCTCCTGCAGGGCGCGCTCGGTCTCGCGCCACAGCTGCCCCAGTCGGCTGATCTCGTGCCGCGCGTCGGTGAGCTGGGTGCTGGCGATTTGCTTGGCGTGCTGGCTGCGCTGCTTGCTCTGCTTCGTGGCGGCCGCGACGGCGTCGTTCGCGCGGTCCTTCCAGCCGTCCAGCTCGCGCCGCATCACCTCGAGCTGCCCCTGCATGGTGTGGTGCTGCGCCGACCACCGTGCCGCCGCCTCCTCGGCTGCCTTCATCTTGTCCGCGAATTGCCGATTCTCGACCTCCAGCTCGTGCAGGCGCACACACTTGCCATTGAAGGCGGCCTCGAGCTGCTGGAGTTCGGTGCGCAGGTACGTGACCTCGTAGCCCTGCTGGTCCACCACCAGCACTGTGCCGTCGGCCGCGCGAAACGCGTTCGGCACCGCCGCCACAGGGGCGCCGACTGCGTCGCCGGAGTTGACGAGGACGAGGCTCTGCGGCGGCTGGACGTAGCGTATCTGCCCGTCCGTCGAGGTGACGCCCGGGGGGAGCACCTGCAGGCCAGAGTAGGACTTCCGGCCCCGCACGGCGCTGCCGCCCTCGGTGCTCTCAGAACCTATCGTCCCTGCCGCGGCGGCAGTGCCCCCGCCATCACACACCGCCTCCCGCGCAATGCCCCGGATGCCCAGCCCTGTCGAGTCCTGTGAAGACGTCGGTGGCAGCGTGCCACCCCACTGGATCGTCTCGTCTAGCGGGCTCAGCATCGCGCCGTGCCGCGCGCCACCGGGGAAGAAGGTGTCCGCCTCCGCGCCGCCGTCATCGCCGCCCGCGCGGCCCCACGTGGCCCGCGCCTCGAGCTGGAGCCCGCCAAAGCCCGCAGTGGAGGCCGGGAGAAACGACACGCTACCGTAGCCGAAAAGGTCGCCCGCCGGCACCGCCCCGGCAACCCCGCCGTTGCCGGACGAATGCTGCTGCTGCTGCTGCTGCTGCGCGGACGAGGCGGCGATGGTTGGCAGCGCTGCGTTGCCGGTCGCGTTGCGTGTGCCAGCGGCCGCCACTGCAGCGCCGCTGCGGCGTGCCGAGCCGCTCTCCAGCGGGTCCATGAGCAGCGGACGCTGGCCGTTGATCAGCGACACCTCCGACGCCTTGAGGCGCACCACGTGCATGACCTCGCGGTCCAGCAGGCCGCGCACGTCATCGCCGTACACCTCAGGGTGGCTGCAGACGTACTGCAGGCAGCGGCGCAGCGCGGCGAGCGGGTCCATGAGAATCTGCGGAGAGCGTCCCGTGTGTGGCGGGGAGGTGGGCAGAGACGCCGGATATCGCTGGATGGGCGAGCGGGGAACGGAGCGGGACGCGCGAGGCAGCACGTCGCTGGAGGAGCTGCGAGGCAGCGGCGCCGGTGGTGGTGTCAGCCCGCGGGTGCCTTGCGACGGGAGCGGGGACAGCTTTGCCGCACTCGCGCTGGCGCCCGNCAGCGCAGGGTGTACGGTGATCAAAGAAAAAGGGGAAAACAGGGAGAGCACGCAGCTAATGCGTGATGAGGTGACGAGATGGGCTTGTACGCTGGGTGGGTGGGTGGGTGGAGGTGTGTGGGGGGGGGGGGTGTTGCGCCGGCACCCTTTATTGGGTCGAGAACCGGTCAACGAGTGAGAGAGAGGTACGCAGTGCGGAAGGGTAGATGCGCCGCAGGCCCGGCGGGTAGGAGGGTGGAGGGGGAGGGGGGGGGGAGGCCGAGGTGTTGGGAGACGTTGGTGTGGTCAGGAAAAGCGACGCGGGACGGCAACGGGGAGGATGAGGTAGCAAAGAGCGCGTGTGTGGTGGTTTGCGTGCAGCGGAGTGTGTGCATGTCAGACCCACACCGGCGCTGTTCGGCGACTCGCGACGCAAAAGGCGGCAAGCAGTAGCGGCGAGCCCTGACATGCTCCTTGTCCCACACGGTCCCCCTCCCTCCCCCTCCCCCTTCCGCGTAGCGCGTTGCCAAGCACGGTAAAGGGGTTTGCACTCACGCGGCACACCATGAAAGGGTGTGCGGGGGCCTACGGAAAGCAGCAACGCAAAAAGCGCAGCGGGGCCTCGGCGGGCGACCCGTACAGCGGCCCTCCCGGCTCTGCGGGGTCGCCACAACGTGCGTCCGTCTCTCCTGTTCGCCGGGGTGCTTGTGCTACTGACCTGTACAGCGGGAGGTGCGCGCGAGACGCCTCACGCACTTCACCTACCACCCCCCTCCCCCCAACTGTCAAGGATTCATCAAGTAGGCTGATGTCGGTTCTACGTCACGGTGGCGCGTATTCTTCTCTTTCGTTTCAAGTCTCATTGCAGGTTCCTGTTGAGGGGAAAAAGGGAGAGTGCGTTTCGGCAAACGGCAACAACCAAAACAAACGACAAAGAACGCGACACACACACACATACACACGTGCACGCGCATGCAATGTGCTGTCGTGATTGTCCGTGGGTGTGTGCGTGTGTATGATGCACCTCGCGTCCCCCCTACTGGCTGGGTACGGGCATAGGCATGCACCTTGTCGAGGGCGTGAACACGTCGGTGGCGGCGCGCGCGTAAATCGCCGCGAGGCGCGGCGTTAAGCGCTGCTGTGCACCACGCCTATCGGCCCACACAGGCTCAGCGAAGTGTGTGTAGAGGAGGGAGGAGGACGGGGGTGGGAGGAGAGCGATTGCTTCACCGGGCGGAAACCCTCCGAAGTGGAGTGCCGCGCCAGCGTCGCGCTCGGTGGAGGCGAGAGAGAGAGAGGCGCGCGCACGACGCCTGGGGATCACATCTCTGACGACGCGAAGCACCGTTTCCAGCCCAGTAGCCCTTACGTGAAGCGTTCCCACAGCGACGCAGCTGGGGAAACCCTTCAGCCAGCCCCCTTTCCACACGCGTCTGCACATCAAAAAAGAGAAGGGTGCGCGTGGGCCGCGACGAAGAAGAAGATCATCTGTGCGAAGCTGCTGATTGTGAACCACGTAGCGTGCTGGCAAAGAACCAAAAGAACAGCAGGGCCCTGTGAATAGAGAAGGAAGGCGAGGAAGGGGGAGGTGGAAGGGAAGGCCTGCAGGGAGGGGGGGAGGGGGGTGAGGTACGGTGGATGGGCGCGGCGCGTAAAGGTGGGCCGGCGCGGAGAAGGCGAAGGTCGCCTACGGGGCGTGGCATCGTGTGCTGTGGGCGCGGTGAGAGCGCACGACGAGAGCAAAACGACGAAGAAGGGCGAGGACCGGGCGGGCGCGGCATCAACCACACACGACTGCACGTGGAACTGGGGTAGACAACGCTACTAATCGAGAGACCAAAGCACAAATAGGACGTCTCCTCGTCTTGCTGTTTTGCCCTGTACGTGCGTCGTCACCTTTGACCCACCTTCGCTCTGCCAACGCACGCCCGTAACCACTAGACGGCCCATCAGGCACTCCTTGTGGCGTGTGGCACACGCGCCGGGGGGGGGGGGCTGCACCAGTGCTGCGAGGTCGGCACGGGTGCGCGGTCGGACGAAGGAGCAGCGAAAAGCACGTCACCACGAGACAGGGGACGCCGAGGTGAAGGAAAACAAAACAAGTGAGGGTTCTATTTGTCGGTAGTGACCTGGCTGCCGTACATCTCCGACGGCTCGCGCACGCCGCACGGGCTGGCGCTCTCGCTGGATGTCACCTGGAACGAGTCCTCCTCGTTGTATTGCCGGTTGCGGTCACCGAGGGAGGCCAGTAGCGCCACGGTCTCTGCCTTGCCGTGTGCCTCGCAGTGCTTCATCCACGGCGACTCGAGCAGCTCCGCCGCCGTGCCGCGGTCCTCCGGGTCCTGGCGCAGGCACGCATCGATGAAGTCCTGTGCCTCCTGGCTGCACCCCGTCTCCTCCATCAGCGGGTACTTCTCCACGCTATTGATTTCGCGCAACAGCGCCATGAATCCCTTGCGAACCGAGGAGAAGGGGTAGTAGCCCAACAGCATCTGCGCCACCACCACGCCAACGCTCCAGATGTCGCTCGGGGTGCTGTACCGCCGTCCCTGGATGCGCTCCGGGCTCATGTACGTCGCGGTGCCCACGAACGAGTTGACGCCAATCGTCTCGGCGCTTGTCGCGATGCCGAAGTCGGCCAGTTTGACGCAGCCGTTGGTGGAGAGGAGGACGTTGGCGGGCTTGATGTCACGGTGGATCTGCCGCAGCGACTTGTGCGGGTTCGACTCCGTCACAATGTTCGACTTGGTGTGTAGCACGGCCAGGGCGTGCAGCATCTGCGACCCGATGTAGCCGCACACCGGCGCCGGTATTTTGACCTTCTCGGCGATGAGCTCGTCGATGTTGCCCCAGTCCATGTACTCCATCACGAGCCGCAGCGCGCCGTTCCGGTAAAAGGCGTTGTACAGGTTCACCGTGTAGTCGTTCGACTGGGCGGAGAAGATGTTGCGCAGCTCGGCGGCGACGGTTTGCCGCGTGCGCGTGTCTACGGTGCTCGGGATGGTGAGCTTCTTGACCGCAAAGACGGCCTTGTCGCTAGTGACGTACATGGCGACATTGCCTTGCGCCCCCTGGCCAAGCTGGCGCACGCGCTTGAGGTTCTCGAAGTTCAGATCGGGCCGGCGAACTTGCAGGTCGCCTTCCCCGGTGAACTCGACACCACGAGGGCCTACGCGGATGTTGCCGACGGTGAACTCGTCGCTCTCCTCCGGCGGCTCCGGCGGCAGCGTTGACTTCTTCGGCGGCAGCCGCTTCAGTTTCGGCGGCATCGCTTGTGTGTTCTGGCTCTGTGGTTGAAACGAAAAGGGAGAATCGTGGGCGATGGCGACGTCCACTGGTATGGAAGAAGTACAGGATTGTACGGCACGCCGTTTTGACGTGCACCGCGGGCGTGTGCCTGTTTGTGCGTGCACCCACACACACACAGAGATACACAACAACAGACTGCGGAGAGCGCCGCGAGCGGTCACGGAGAACTGCAAAACGCGGTGACGATTGAAGAGAGAGAGAAAAACAGGCGAAGAGACGTGAGCGTCCACCAGTGAGAAGCACAAACCAGAAAAAGGCGCCCGACGCTTGGCTGAACTCCAGTAGGGGTCGAGTGCAACACAAACGTACACAATCACACACAAACTCTGAAGGTCGCGGCCCGACGGAAGAAGAGCACACCGTGAGGCGGCGTATTCTTTTTTTCGGAGGGGAGGGGGGGGGCGGGTGAAGCGTGTGCCCTATGGTTGACAGCGGGGCGCAACTACTGCACGGCAACACGTGCGTCGTGAAAAACAAAACGGCGTCACTGCTGCACAGGCGAGGCAGAAGCGATTACGATCCGTTGGCGGCGGTGTCTGCGTCCGTGAATGCTCGAGTGTGGCCGTGGAGCAGCCCAGGTCGCAACGAGAGCGAGACAGCGGGAGACCCACTAGCTCGATGTGACGCACCAGACCGCGGTGGAGGGGTGAGGGTATTCCTTCACGCCTGTGAGTGGCGGTGGCACCTGTTGTGAAGCGAGCGGGTAGGCGCCGGAAAGGGGTAAACAAAGTAGCTGTACGCTATCGCCGCGTGAGGAGTCGAGCGCACAGCAGGATACCGCGGTGAGGGGAGAGGGCACAAAAAGGGTGCGAGGTTGGGGCAGCTCCAGTCGCGGTGCACGCAAAACGGTTGTCGCACGCACGGCGCGCAGCGTGGGTCTTGGGAGCAAGAGTGCTGATGCGCCAGCGGCCTTTTTTTTTCTTTTTGTGAGAATTGTGGAGACGGAGGGTCTCTGAACGAGCCTTCTGCAACACGACGAAAGCTGAGTGCTTGTGTGGACGTCGTTTTTCGTGTGGTCAAAGACGCAGATGAGAACGAGAGTGAGGTGCAGTGTTAGCAGTACCGTGCACGGCATTCGAAGGAGACAGGAGTGCGGGGAGGAGATGGCGAGCTTTCCAGCTTGCCGGCTTCACCTTCTCTCGCACGTGCCAAAGATGTGGCGCAGGCGCTTTAGCGCCGACGCGTGCAACGGAGCGTCTTGAAAAGCGGGTTGCAATAGCACACACACACACACACACACGCACGTCCAATAGGGTGAACGGAAAAGAAAACCAGCGCGTGTGCCTTTGCACCGCACCACACACGACTCCCGCCTCGTCCGAGAACCTACGCTACTTGCTCTTTCGACGAGGCCGTAGAGTCGCGAACGGAAGCCGTAGTGTAGTGAGGCACTTTCGTGGTTGGCCTTCAGTGAGTACGATCCATGCCTTCCTTTTTTTTCCCCCGTTCTTCGCGTGCTGACTGCGATGCGCCGCTTCCTTCTTAGCTCTGCTGTGCCTCATTCAGAAGGGCGTTGAGCTTCTCTGTCTCATTGACGTTGCCCAACCCACGAAATCGCTGCGACAGTCAAGTGTCACCGAACTTCAGCTGCGCAAAAAGAAAAAAGATGATAGAAGGGGAGGGGGAGGGGGAAGACGAGCGAAGGGGGGGGGGCACGCTGCATAGTCAAGGTGTGCGCCCAGGACGCGCGCTCTGACACCACTCACGCCAGAAAACACTAAGACGGACACAAATCAAGTACTCGGCAGCCCACACAGACACACGCACACACACACACAACAGACAAAAGGTTTGTGAAGATGCCATGAAGTCCCCCTCTCGAAATGAAAAACCATAAAATGCCGGCACTGAGGAAACACACCGCAACCACCACACCCGGACTTGGACTACTTGCGGCGCACCAAGACGAGCCTCTTGCGGCTGTCGGTGAGGTCCACCATCTCGAAGTACTGAGGCAGCATGCGTATGGCTCGTGTGACGGACCCGAAGTGATCGGCGAGAGAGTCCACAGCCTCGCGAGACAGGTGGCACTTAACGGCGGCACGAATCGTCATACCCTCGGTGCCAAAGGGCACCTGCAGCAGCTCCGCCACAGCGTCCTCGGCGCTCATCGCCGGTGACTTGGCCGCTTCGCGTCCCAACAACGCCGAATCGCTCTTTTCGCGGCGCCTCACCAGTGTCACGCTCTTCTCCACAAACGCCTCCAGCCGCCTGCTGGAACCCAGGTTGACGGTGGTGGGCAGGCAGGCTCGCATCAGAGGCGGCAGGTTGATGATCAGGTCCCGCATCGGGGTCGGCGTTTCGGGTGTCAGGTTGGCAATCTCGTCGTACAGGATCTGGTGGTTCATCATGGGGTTGTCGGGGTCCAGCAGAAGCATGTGGCGGCGGCACGTCGGCGTCGTGCCCTCGCCCAGCACGCGCGCAAAGACCTTTCGCGCGCTCTCGCCGAGAAGCTCGACAGAGACGTTAGGGTTGTCGTCGAAGTCCGGCGGCAACACGACGCGGTGGCCAAACTTGAAGTTTCGTTGCAAGTGCGGGATTGGCGCCATCGTCCCTTGTGGGTCGTGCGCGATGACGAGGCGGTAGTCGCTACTCAGTTCAAACACCTTGCCGTGGTACCGCAGAAAGTTAACGAGCCCCTTGTAGCGCTGGCGCAGGTGCTGTCGCCGCTCCACCGAGAGCGCCCCGTAAATGCGCTCCACCGGGACCCAGCGCCAGATCTCTGTGAGGTCCGTGACGGGCACCTTGTACGCCTTGCGACTTTCACGGAAAAAGCACTTGAGCTCACGCCCTGAAGTCGATCGCGGCGACCCGAGAAAGCTCGCCGCGAACTGGACGAGCTCCGGGTCGGGAGAGTTGTGCTGGTCGAGGTCGCTCAAGCTGCGCGGTGCGACGTCGGGGGGAATTCGGCGGATGTAGATCTTCTCGAGGGGCAGGCCGAACGCCGTTGTCTCTTCGGCGTCGGAGCTGGGGGCTTGCCGCCCCCTGCCGTCGGCGACGGTCTCGCGCTGTTGCCGCGCCGCGGCGCGCTCCCACTCCTGTCGCTCCGCCACCGCTGCGGAGCCGCCGCGGCGGCCGCCGTCCAGGTCCGCGTCTTCCTCGTCGTACCCGCCGCCGGCGACGTCATCGCCGTCGCCGTCATCGTCGCGTGGGAAGGCATCAGCATCGTCCACCGGACCAGTACCGGTCATCTCGTCTTCGTCCGCACCGTCGACGCCGGCAGCGAGCTCATCAAGCCCGATCAGCTCGTCCGCAAGGGCTCGCTTGAAGTTGCGTTCCCGCTCCAGAGTCTCGGACGAGGCACCGGTGGGTGCGGCCGCGAGCGCGGCGGAGGGGGCTGCCGGCGGCTCCTCGCCCGAACCAGCGAGCGCAGACGGCGCAGCGTCCCCAGTGCCGACGCTCCCACCCGCCGGCGCGCCCTCGCTGTTCGCCGTCCACCACGATGCACTCGCCTCGTCCTCGTCCTCTTCGCCATCGGCGCGCGCCGCGTCGGACTGCGACGCCTCTGCGGCCTCCGTCGACGCGCCGGCGCGGCTGCCTGTCTTTGCCACGTGGTCGAGCCCGGCCAGGAAGACGTGCGCCTCAACAAAAAGGTTGTGGTCACCCCTCTCGAGACTCATGAGCTGGAAGATGTACACGTGCTGGGCGATGAAGTGCAGCACCTCCAGCTCGGGCGACTTGTTGATGAATTCGAGCTCCTCCGGCGGAAACGAGCTGATCCACTTCACCAAGTTGCGCGACTCGTACCGCTCCTTCACGTACACGGGACCACTGAGGAAGCTTGGCGCCGCGGTGTCCAGCTTCAAGGCGGCGGGTTCCTGCACGAGGGTCGGTGTCGCTTTGCGAGGCAGCTGACTTGTCAGCAACCCAAGCAGCCGCGCGCGCCAGGACTGCCGCTGCCGTCCACCGCGCTGCGCGTCCTCTGCGGAATCGTCTTGGGTCACCCCGAGGTACGTACTGGTAGACAAGTCCTGGGTGTCCGAGTAGACGCGAAACTGCTGCAGCGCCTTATCCGCTTTGCCGAAGCCGGGGTGCTGACGGACAAACCAATTCGCGGAATTCAGCTGCACCAGGGCACGTCGATAGCGGCTTGGCATAAAGTTGAAGATCAACGGGTAGCGGGAGAAAAGTCCGACGGCCATGGAAGTCCCGACTGGGGTGGACTCTTCGATGATGCGCATGATGTTCTGGGGAAGCTGTGCAAAGACGTGGCGTGTCTCCACCGGGTAGGTCGGGACAACCGGAATGAGCACCTCTGCCACTTCGGAAACTGTAAAATAGCCGCGGTGCCGATGCGCCTGATCGAGGCGTTGCACCTCCTCGCCAAGGTACGTGACGAGGGCATCTTGGGGCAGCAGCGTGTGCGCGTGCCGCTTCGAGGTGCCGAGCCGCGTCCCGATGTTGAACCCCTTGCGGTGGTAGTACGCCTCAAAGGTCCACCGGTCCCACTCCTCTTTGTGCAGGAGGGGGATGGTCAGATCGATGAGGTACTTGCCCAGGCTGCCGTGTAACAAGACCGTCGTCTTGGAGGACTCCTCGCCGGTCTCTTGTGACACCGCGGCGCTGACACCGCTGCTGCCACCGCTGCTGCCACCGCTGCCGACCGAGCTGGAGCGCGGGATGGTTGCGCCCGTTCCGCCACCGACGTTTCGACGGTGCTGCGCCTGCACGGAGCCTGGTGGGTGGAGGCGCTCCATCTCCGCCTCGGAGAAGTAGTAGGAGGAGCCGCCGGACCAGTGGTGCATGGACTGGAACTCAGTAAATTTCTCACCATTCACGGTGTGCGATAACTCCTCCCGCGGTGTGAGCGGCGGACCCGACCCGCGGAGCTTCGCGGACTGCCGCGAGACGGATGCAGCGAGCTGGCGTTTCGTCGTCGCAGTTGGGTAGTGCCTGTGCATGGTGACGGGCTGCACGAGGGAGAAAAGGCAGTAGGACTGAGAGGACGGAGCCGGCGGTGGGCACCGACGGAGGGGAGGGCAGCGGGGAGAGAGGAAGTGGAGGGCGAAGGGGGGAGGGAGAGCTTGTGGACGCAAGTACGCGTTGATGGAAACCCGAATGAGGGGAAGGGGGAAAGGCACGTCATTCCCGCCCTTCGGTTTCGTGTTGTCACTGTGCGCAGCAAACGCAGAAATGCCGCTCACTGCGCGAAAGAGTGCGCCGCGCAGCGTGTGGCGTGCCGAGGGCGAAGAAGAGACCGGTGCTGACTTCTCCAGCTCCGGTGTACTGACAAGACGCACACACAACGTTCTCTTTTCCCTTTCTTTTTTTCGCGTGAAGTCGATGCTTGTTTGCTGCCTACAGGTCTACTCGTGGCGCAGAGGGCAGGGATCCGAAAGCGGATGCGACGAACTCGCCTAGAGAGAAGAAGAAGAAGCAGGCTCTCGGACCGCTTCGTCAGCGTGCTGCAACACAGATGATAGGAAAGGCAGTGCCAGCGAATTTAGAGACAAGAG
>JASAOO010003044.1:0-18894 GCA_030849075.1 Zelonia costaricensis | reverse complement strand
GCTGAGAAGGGCAAGCTCGTCCCCTCGTAAACTAGCGCTTGGCGGCACCGTTATTTGTGCTGTCGATGTGTCGCACCGAGAGCGCAGCACACTCGCACCTGACGGCAGAAGCACGCCCTCTTATTTCACCCACCACTCAAACTTCACACTCTCCCTCTCTTCTTCCCTCCCTCGTTCTCTGAGAGAATCAGCTTCCGCTTTCATCCAACGCTTTGCCCCGCACGCTAGGTTTCCGTGCCTCTTGTCTGTCTTCTAAAGCGGTTTTCGGACGAGTTGCGGATACCGCATCTCAACTCCGTATCGCGACACTCACAGCCGCAAAGGAGGTTGGTTGATTCAAGAACAGCGGCCCCCCCCCTTCTTGCTACGCTTGCCCTTTTTTAAAGCTCGGACTCTCACGTCAGAGCCTTTGCCGCATTTCCCTGAGAGTACCCCCCTCCCCCGCACCGTGGCTGCGTGCTGTCTCACTCTGTGCTCTTCACCTTGCTGCAGTCCGTCTTTTGCGCCTCGTCTCTGCTCATCTCTTTTTTTTTGTTTTGTTTCCCCTCTCACAGACATGGGCTGCGGCCTGTCACGTGGTGGCCCCGGTGCTGCTGCCGTGAGCGGCAAGCACAGGCGGCAGCACCCCGTGCCCACCTCGCCAGGCACACCGGCCCCGCAGCCGACAGATGCGGCTGCGACGCCAGTGGCGACACAAGCGCACAAGACGTCCGCTCGCCGGAAGGTCTTTGCGCGCACGGTGGCGAGCCCACCCTCCACCTCGGAAGACGAGTCCAAGCCCCCTTCCGTCTTCGGCAATGACGCATCGCTGGGCTCCCTGCGGAGCGTCGCGTCATCCGACGGTGGGAGCATCGCGCAGTTGTACAGTGTGCCCAGCAACGGGTTTGGCTCATTTGCGTACTCGAACGCCTTTGTGGACCTGCAGCCGGCAGCCTCACAGTCGTCCAACGCCGACTCGAAGAAAAACGCGAAGGGGGCCATCCAGTCGGCTACGCGGCTGTCGTTCACCAGAGGTGCGACGAAAAAGACGACGCCGGCGGACGTCGCAGGCGCCGCAATGCCGCCCTCGCCGCAAGCCACCCGCGAGCTGATCCACGCTGCCCAACGCGTGGACCTGCGGCCGCAGAGTCCCGTGGCCCGCGCAGACGCTATCGTCGGCATCAGCACCCCTGCGCAGCCGACCGTCAAGTCCGCCGCGACGAGTCGAGAAAGGAAGGCACCCAACTCAGCGGGCGCGACAAGCGAGACGCCGCGTCGAATCTCAAGCGACGCGACGGTCAAGTCGGGCGTGGCAATGCGCGCCGCGGTCCCGCACCGCTCCCCCACTCCACCCCCAACAGTGCCCGCCGGTGGGCGGCTCTCTCCACTCCCAGCACGACGCGCCCCACAGCATCTCGACGGCAGCGTCGGCGCAACACCAAAGCCGACAAGCGCGCCACCCCCAGCGTCCGGGAATGCGCCTCGGATGGCACCAACGTTCGGCATGGAGTACGACATGCGCGGCATTCTGACGAGTGACGAGGGTCACATCCTGCGGTCTGCCGCCGCGCAGCGGCGCACCTCTGTGGGACACGTCTCCGCCACCTCCGACAACGCAAGCGTCACCTGGAATGGCCCCGACTCGCCTCTCACTGTCTCCTCGACAACTCGTGCACCGTATGGGCCGATGCTCAGCCTGAGCTCCACGATGGTGGCGTCGAATAGCGTCGGTGCCGCCTCCTTTGGCCGCCGCGGCAGTGAGGTCTCGCAGAACAGCATCCTCGGCCGCTTTACGCCCCCGCTGCCAGGGACCGTCAGCCCTGCCAGCCTCGGGCCCGTGTGCGACTCCAACGGCCAGCCGCGCTACAGCTTCTACGCGGACAGCACCGAGGACATGCACTCCATGAAGGTGAGCACAGAGGGGCACTCGACGCGCTCAGACAACGAAACCGCAACACAGCCACACGTCAACAACTCCCTCGCCAACAACGTGGTGGTACCAGCGAAGCGCAGGATCACCCGTGACAAGTTGACGAGTGGCGCCAGCCGCGCCGCAGGTGCCGGGGACAGCGACAGCGACAGCGACGGGCCGGGGCTGATGCGCAGGTCGAGCAGTGACTCCGACGTGCTTGTCGGGAGCCAGATGTCCCTCCTGGAGGCCGCCGCCACGACTCGCCAGAAGCGCAGGCGACTGGTCACCATCGTGGAGCCCGAGGCGCGTCCTGAGCCAGCAACCCGCATGTCCGTCAACCTTCTCCTGGTTCGCGGCACGCAGCCGATGTCCTACGCACACCACCCGCCTCCCCACCTAGCACAGCGCCCGCAGTTGCCACGCGCCGGCCCTTCGACTCCGCGTCCCGCCCAGCGCAAGCTTACCACACCAGTGAGTCACGGCACCTCTCTCGTGGAGGCGGGCCTCTCGCCAGACTGCACCTTCCCAGCGCCTGGGCGTCGCCAGGTTGTAAGTCGGCCGCGTCCGGTGGCTGCGCACGCACGGAGCCACAACTTCTGAGGACAGTACGCTTCAGCAAAAACAGGCGAACTGCATGGCAGCTGCGGCTGCGAGGGCACCGCTCTAGCGGCGTCTCTCTTTTTTTTTTCTGTTTGACTTGTGTGTTGTCCCCTTTTGCGATCTTCGCACAGTGAGACGACTCGCATTCGTTTTTTGCCTTGTTGCCCTCCCCATATGCTGCGTGCTGCGACGCCGACTTTTATTCCTTTTTCTTTTCGATCACGTCTTTTCCCCGCGTTGAACTCCACCACACAACTGAGATTTGCCACCTTGCCTGCACCTCCCGTCTCGTGCTACCTCTCCTCCTTCCTCTCAGTCCTAGCATTCACCTTCTTTCAGTCCATATGAACCATCGCAGAGCACTCCATCGGCGCGTTCACCTGATGCGACGTTGGTTTCTGCTTCTCCGCCTTGGCGGCACGTTTTAAGCCAACTGGTATATTGGACTGAGCGTGTTGATCTGTTACCCGTCGTGAGCAGCGCTCCATTTTTGTCTTCCCAGCCCAAGGTGGTTTCTGCGTGTGTTACGTCGTGCGCGTCCGAAGGGTTTCCTTGCTCTCACACTAAAGAAGGGCCCACACACTTTTGGTTGTTGCATCGCGTTGTGTGCCTTCACTCGTTTTCGCTCTCGTTAGCGCATCGTTTGGCACGGCTGTGTGCGTGCCGACTCTCCCTCCCCCCTCCACTCTTCTCTCCTGCCCCGAATCAGCAACGGGTGTTCAGAGACAGAAAATACGGCCTTGCGCCTCTCAGCTCAGCTCAACACTTATTCTGTGCCACAAGCTCGAACGTAGTTGCACTCATAGTTTCGCTTACTACGCGTGTAACTCCTTTCTTCACGTCGTGTGAATAGGTGCCTTTTCGTAGGTGTGTGTGTGTGTGTGTGTGTGTGTGTTTGTGCGTGTGTGTGTGTGTGTCTGTGTCTCCGTGCGAGCGGTTTCGAGCCACTATCTGGTTTCCACATCCTCCTTCACGTTCTGGTGTTCCCTGCTGCGTGGTTACTGTGCGCGTTAGCTGGTACTTGTCGGGGCGCACAGAACGACTTCATCGGGCCGGTCGCGAGGAGTGCACGGAGGCCGCCAAATGCCGTCTGAGTTTCCTCTCTCCCCCTCTCTCTCACTGGGTTTACAGGGAGAGAAAGGGAGCGTGTCTTGCATCGTCAATATCCGTGGTACTTCTCTTCGCTTTCTGTACCGGTCAGCCTCGGTGATCTGGTCAACGTTTTCCTTACTGCTGCTGTAGCTGGTGGGACACTTAGTCACGGAGCCTCATGGTCTTACCGACCAGTACATCGTCTATGTTTCCAGATAGGGCTCCGTCTGCCTTGTGCACAAACTAGCCTTCTCTCTATCTTTTCTGTCGTTCGGGTACGACGTCGATTGGACCAGGGCGCTCGCCTCGGTTTTCAAATGTCTTTGAACTTCGAACGGGACCTCGACCGGCCTCCCCCTCCCCTTCAGCGTTCCCGAGGCGACAGCCGCAGCCGCTGACGAGCATAAGTCCGCTGGGCTTCCTCTTCCGCGCCTCCTCCATCCGCGAAGGGGCCTCCCTCTCGGCGAGGAGTTAAGAAAAGCCCCACCTTGCCGTGGCGCACTCATACGCTCTTCAAAGACTTCTTCTTTTCTCGGCTGTTTCTTGCTTATCGCTTCTTCTGCGGTGACGTGTTCCCCCCTCGTATGTATATACATGTGTGTATGTGCGTGTGTGTGTGTGTCTTTGTACGCATTCCACCGCAGTTTGACATGTCATCGCTTTTCTGCGCGTGTCGCCGTCAGTGCCTGGCCTCCACTCAAGTACAATACGCCTGGCAATGCGGGGCTCACCTGTGCGTTCTCTCTTCTTGGTCCTGTGCCCGTTGTGCTTCACATACGTAGCGCACACAAGAACACACCGGGAACGTAGCCTGGCTTGCTCTCCTGCTCCCTCTGCTTTCTTCTCCCCTTCCCTCTCCCCTTTGCCGTGCTGCTGCTCGCTGCACATTTTCCACCCTTCGCTTCTGCGCTTCAGGCTTCGTGTGTTTGTCGTGCCCCCTCCCCTCACGCTGGTGCCGGCCGGATCAACACGATCTGCGCCGACCTTTGCCTCTCCTCGTCCCCTCCACCGCCACGCCTTTTCTGGAGGGTGCGCGAGACACACAGAGGAGAAGTAACGCGTGTGTGTGGGTGTGTCTGCGTTCGAGAGACCCCTGGTCGGACCCTCCGCACTCGACTGCATTGCTCTCCACCTCTTCAGGGGCATCGACAACACGGAACTCGCGAGTGCTCTCTGCTCGGCGCTCACCGCGCTTGCGTGACTGCTGCACGTGTTTTGGCTGTGGCGCTGAGTTGCCCTTGCCTTTACGTGCTCTGTGTACTGGCTTCTGCACCCACCTCCTCTTGTCGGCATTGCCCAGTCCATCACCCGCTCTCCGTCGTGCGGCTGCTTCACCCCTCCCCCAACACTCCACGTGCCCTTTTCTTCTTGTACCGTCCTTTCCCCCCATGTCCGCCTGCGCTGCTGTGGTTGCCCTGTTCTCGCCGCGTTGCTGCAGCGCGCTCTCTTGTCTTCCCTTCTGTTTTGTAGCCTCTATACTTTTTTCTTCCTTCTCCCCCCTCCTCTCGCCCTACCACAGGCTGCGTTTGTGTGTGCATCGGACACTTCTTGCGCGTGACCAGTCGTTGTCATCGCCGCTCAAGAGTGAATCGTGGCAGTGTCCCAGTCGGTCATCGCAACTCTCCTTTTTTGTGTGTGTGAGACTCCCCTTTGCTTACTCAGATCCGTGTCGGCTGTTGTGATTGTCGAGTTGGATTCGTTTTGCGTCGTTGGCTAGCCTCTGCCTCTTACCCGGCGTCCTTGCCCTCTTCCCCTGTGCTCCTGCTCTGACAGTCTTCCCCCACCTCACTGTGTGCCCTTCTTCTCTCCGTGTCCCTTGACTCTTTCCTCCCCCCCCCCCCGGCACGTGCGACGCTCTGCCCTCCTGTTTTCTTCTCTTGGTTGACTTTCCCACTTTGTTTGCTGTGTTGTTCACGGTTCCCGAAAGGTCAAACTCAGGTGCTACGCTCTGTTGTGCTTTCATTCTTTTGCTGTTTTTTCTCCATCACTCAGACTCTGGTGTAAATCAACAATTCATCGCTGATATCAATGTAGTGGACGATGCGTCGTGTGCGACGTTGCACTCGTTTGTGCGGAAAACGGAGTCGAAGGCACTCCTGACTAAAGCCGCGGCGAGAAGATTGAGCCACGAGCCGAACAGCCTGTGTCAAGCGCGCGATAGTCACTCGTCTAGGCGAAAAATCGTCCTTCAGCAGTCGAAGTGAAGCGTCGGACGGGGAGGCTGCATAAGCACAATAAACGTGCAATTGACTGTGGACGTCTCCTCTGTCTACTGTCTCCTGTCTTGCCCTCCGTGCTCCGCTCACCTTTGCAACATCACACACTCTCCCACGCCATCACTCCACAGCTGCGTTTGACACTGACAAATCCTTAACCGACGCCGCACTTCCGCCTCGCCTCTCTCCGCTTCCACACTCGAAAAAGGTGCTCTCAGAGCACTGCAGTGGTGACACCTGCCCACTTCAGCACCGCCTGTCTCCACCACTTTTAAAAGGCGCGCTGCTGGAGCTGCCCGGTTTGTGTAACGGTGCGTCCCCCCTGCCTTCATCAGATCCTCCGCTGTCACAGACGCTTTTCCCTTTACCCTGCGGGCCAAATGGGCGCGGGAGGCTCAGCTGCGCACCGGCGCACGCCCACGCGAGCGAAAAGGCTCATCGAAGACACACCGACGTCGATCGCGATCGAGCGCGGCGTCTACTGCGTCATGAACAACGAGGGCCCGTACCTGGCGATGTGCCCACGCCCTGAAGAGCCTGACCAATACGAGAGCGCACCGCTACCCCTTCGCCGCCGTGAGAACTTTCGCATTCCGCCGCCGCACGATCCGTATGGCGACCCCAATCTGCGGTACCAGTTTCGTCGCCGTGCGCTGCCGCCTTCCTTCTAACGGATGCGCTGGCTCGCTTATTTTTTGTTGTTTTCCCGTCCGTGCCGCACTGCATGTGAGGATGAAACTGACACAAGGAAGTTGCCGCTTGCATCAAGGGGATGGCCCAGCCTGTTCCGGGGCTTAAACGCTGCCGTTGTGGATGTTGACACCGTTGTTGTTGTCTTTCTCTCTCCCTATTCCTTGTGGTCCGACGCGTTGTGTTTGGTGTCTGTGAAGGCGAACCTCCGACCCCCTTCTTTTTTTTGTTCTAGCACCCCTTTGCTCCAAAACAAAGCTGCTGTGACAAACTTGACTCTCGCAACTTCATCACAGGTATCAACCGCCTTCTCCGTACACCCCCGCCCCCCTTGTAACAACAAAAAAGCCGGTCCGACACTTGAAGGCGCATCACTGCGGACGCGGAGCACTCTCGCAGGCTGTGCGGCACCAGCTGGATGATCTGTGTGGAAACTCTCAGATGTGCACCGTGGTGGACTGTTTAGACGCGACCGCCGCACATTCGCCACTCTCAGAAGTCCACCTCTCTGGTGGCCCGGTGGTTCTCAGACCTTCGCAGCTGATGGGCATCCGCTGCCGGCTACCGGATTCCTCGTGCTACACACGTGCCAGATTGAGGGCACCGAGTTGCGTCGCAAAGGTTTACTGTGACGGCCGTACTGTTTGTTACCCCGCACATCTAAGCGCCGCTTGCATGAGACTAGTTAACAGCAGCTTGCGGACTTGGTTGACATTCCAATCCTCCGCCGATCTGCTTGGCGCGGCCCCCATGGACACTTGCCCACCTCGCTCAGACGGTTGTCCTCTCGCGTTCTCCTTTCTACGTCAGGAACACCCGCAGCGGGGCAGCGCGAATGTGAGCTGGAAGCTCCACGGCTCATCGGGAGAGTGTCTCATCGCCAGTGCAACACACCAGAGACGCACCGAAGCCGAGACCTCTTGGAGAGCGCATCCAGTACAGCGGGTCCGACGAGGACGTCTAAGTGAGGCTGCTCTGGCGCAGTGAGTCGTGCGTCGTGAACCAGTCCTGGCCCATGCCGTTTCGCCGCATTGGAAGGTGCTCTCTGCCACCCTCGTCTGACCCTGCTCGGCGAGACCAACGACCTGCCCGTCTTACCTCATCCTAGGTTGTGGTGGTTCTTTTTTGTGGTCTTCCCTTTTTTCCATTTTTAGCCTGCTCGCTCGATGTGCGGCTCCCTCGAAAATGGCGATCACGGATCCGCTTCACGCTCATTAGGTGCCTGGCCCTACTACGTCGTCTCCTCCGTTTTGTGCTTTTGCTTTCTTTTTCTTTCTGTTCCTGAACAGAGCTCTCGGTCTTATACGTTTTCTAGTCGAAGCTATTCGGTTCTAGTCTATCGACGCGCAAATCTGCCCATTTCAAACGCGCTGGTTGCGTACAAAAAACAAAAAAAAGTCTGCGCGACGACTCTTTTTGCTGTTACCATACTCCCCTGCTTTGTTTTTTTCTTTCCGCTTAGCGAAGACCCTGTGTTGTTGTTTGTTAGTGCTGTAGCTGGTGTTCCAGCGCCTGTTACTGCTTGTGTACGTTCAGACCCCCTGAAGGTGTGTGTGCGTGTGTGTGTGCGCGGAGCTTTCCTGTGGTACCTGTCAGCGATCCAAGCGTGTCTCTCCTTCCCTTCTTTTCTACGCTGTGTGTTGACTTTTCTCCCACTGCCCCTTCGCTCTCCATGTGCACCGTTCGGCCCAACCGCGCGTGCGCAGGCAACTAGCCGTTTCTTGTTTTGGTGCTGTTCTCCTCCCATCGTCCCGCTCCGTGTGATGCCCTGGTTTTCTGAATGACCACTCTTAGAGGCGACGTCCATCCTTCCCCAGTCTTCCCCCTCCCCCCACTCCCTCCTCCGCTTGCCGCGCAGGTGACACCAGGCGGGTCTGCTTCTCCCGCGAATGCTCCCCTTTTTGTGGTTGGCTTCCTGCGCCCCCCGTTCACTACTCTTCTTCTCCCCTGTGTTGAGCAATTTATGTTTCTCTTTTGTTTTTTCTTTGCCAAGCCACCGCGGCGACTCCATCGCTATACATAACAAGATGCGCTCCCCTCCGCCTTCCGACTGAGCTGAGCGCACGGAAAAAAAAAAGAACCTAACCATCTCCCCAAGTGAGAAAGAGGCCACAGCGGAAGTGTGCAGAGGTGCTTCTGCAGGCAGACCGCCTTGTCAAGTAGGAGGGAAGATGAGCAGTCTCGCCACGCTAGAAGCGTCACACTCTTGACGCCGTGTTTCTCTCTGCCACCACAAAGTCCCCGCTTCACTACTCCGTTCCCCTCCCGGTGCCTTTCACCTTCTTGGTGCTCTGGTGCACTCCGCAATGGAAACGTCCACACATCGACGTAACGTGGCGTGGTCGTCCCACGTCCCGCTCGCGCCTACACACGTCTCCATTTCTACACGCTTCCACTACCGAATGTCCCCAGTAGGAACTCGGCCACGACGTACCACATCACACTTACTTGCCCTGCCCACTGTGAGGGCCGCTCCCTCATCCTTTTCCAAGCGTCCTTCACTAGTACCTTTTCTCTCTTTGCTCAGCTCCCCTGCCCCCCAGCGCTGTCCACGGAGGGGGCCGAGTAGCGGTGCACAAGCGCTCTCTTGACCTCCATCCGCCATCCCCACCACAGACCCCGCTCCTGCCGCTTGCGTGTTGACGTGCCCACCCGTTTTTACTCGGTGTGCGTGTTTTTTCTGTCTTTCTAGCGACCGTTTATCTGTGCACCTGTGAGTTTCCGGTTTTTGGCGATCAAGTGTTCTCCCTCGCCCTCTCTCTCTTTTTCTTCTTCTTCCTTTGCGGGACCGTTGTGTGATCTTCTTACCTTCGCGCGAGCGCATTGCGGGTTTGGAAGGGTTCACACACGAACAGCGCACCCGCCCACGACCGTTCCTGGTGCGGTCAAGGTTTGCTTACTTCATCGTCTCGGTGTGGCGCTGGGTGAAACAGTGCCTCTTTTGTGTGTCCCTCCCCGCCTCTCCCAACCACGCTGTTGGCTCATTTGTGTTTTCTCACCTGATCATAGTCGCTTCACGGGGCTCTGCCCTTTTTCCTCTCTTCACTCTGTTTCGTAGGCTCTTCTTCACTAGCTTCTGTTTTGTTTTTCTTCTGGCTGTTGCCAGCTCCTCTCCCACTGCCTCCATATTCCCTGCGCGTTGAAGCTTGGTCGAACTGGGTCTGCCGCTGCGCTACCGCAGTCCGCTTTCTCACTGCAACCTGACGCTGACCAGGAGAATCCTCCCTGATCAGAGTGGCGCGCACGGGCTGTCGAGGTAGGCGTTTTCTTGTCGCTTTTCTGTGCTCGTTCTCGCTCGCACCGCCGTTGAGCCGCGGACGCCTCTCCTTCTCAAACTCGTTTTCTTCCTCTTCTGTTGTTGTTGTCGGTCTTTTGACGACGGTTTGACGCTGCGACTGTGGTTTCTCAGTCGTTCTTTTTTCTTGGGCAGTCATCGCGCGTTGCGGCTGATCAAAACGTGCTTTCCGGTTTGCGTTGTGCTCTCCATCTCCGCTTTTCTTTTTTCCAGGTTTCTCTTGTCGTCCCCCTTCCCCGCCTACCTCCCCTACTTTTCCCCGTCCGTAGAGGCGTTCGAGATTTGACCCGCACGACAGCTGCTTCTGCTGGCTGCCTCCCCTCCCTTTTCCTTTTNTCGTCCCCCTTTCCCGCCTACCTCACCTACTTTTCCCCGTCCGTAGAGGCGTTCGAGATTTGACACGCACGACAGCTGCTTCTGCTGGCTGCCTCCCCTCCCTTTTTCGTTTTTCACACTGCGAACACGCACTCATTCTCGCGTTGTCATCTGTGTTTCCTTCCGTGAACCCCGGTCCGTCTTCCTCCTTTACTTGTGTGTTGTTGGTGGCGTTTTTCGTGGGGTGCTCTCTGAGCATACTCTCACTGCACTTGGCGTTCTTGGCGGAGCAGCTTTTCTCCACCCTCCCCCCGCACTCCCCTAGTGCCCCCCCCCCTCTCCTTTCCCCTTCATCACCCACTCACGAGCTTCCTTTTCGTTTGCTCCCGTCAGTACTGTACTTGACATCTCTTCATTGTTTTTTTTTTTTTTTTGGTTGCGCACCCTTTGCACCTCTTGCTCTACTCCATCTCTCCCCGTCCCCCTTCTCCTGACCTTTGTCCGCCCTTCCGCCCCCACCTCAACGAACATGGGCAACGCCGCCTGCGGTGTGAAGGTGGAGGAGCAGGCGAGCCGCAGCTGCAGCAGCAGCAGCAGCGAGAGCAGTGGTGGTCGCCGTGACGGGCGCAGCTCATCACGGACGCACGCCACGCGGGCCGACGACCCTGGCTCATCCTACTACGACGGGAACGGCCGCGGCGGTGGCGGGCAGCGGTCCTCTCACAAAAAGTACGACAACCGTCGTCCACTGGACAACGCCGCGCTGGATTCACGCCGGGTGCCACACTTACGTGGCGAGACTGCATCCACCGAGCTGCCCAGTATGTCAGTCTCCGCGTCGGTGCTGCGCGAGCTGAACCGCGTCGCCGAGACGCCGCAGCTGGACTGGTCTCTGCCCATGCTCGCCACCTTCGGGGCCCCGCGAGAGCCCGATCACGCGCACGGCGACTACGTCGTCGACCTCAATGCCACAGCGGGCGGCCGGGAGATGGAGCTGTCTACGTCGCAGGTGTCGACCGTGTCGGCACGCTCCACAAGCCACACCTCCGCGTCCTCCGCAAACAGTGCTTTGGGTATGGAGGGCCACTTCTACTTCGAGGACCACACCGAGGAAGCCGCGGCGGTGTTCGCGGCTGGTGCGACCGCACCACCCTCTCCGACGCCGGGCGCGCTGGCTACGGTTGCCCGCTCAGCGACAAAGGCCACTCCGAATACTGCGTCGCCTGCTCTTCCAACACCGACGAGCCTTTCGGACGTCGCGGAATGGGGCCCGTACGTGCCTGTACGCGGCATCCCGTCACCGGCTCTCGCCACAGCTCACCCACCTGCATCGGCACCGCCATCGAGCAACCTCCTCCCTTCCTCGGCTGCTGTCGTGCCGCACGCACCTCTTGCACCCCCCCATCCGCCCCTCCAGCGTCAGCTCAGCTCTCGCCCGCCCCCCTCCACCGTGTCAAGGGCCACGGCACGCCCCGCAGCGACTCAGCGTCCCCGTCCGTGGGGCCCGGTGCTGCGTGCCGTGCTGGAGATGCTGCCGATGCGGGCGTCGGCCGCTTCGACAAAGAGCTCAAAAAGCCGCAAATCCTCGCGCTCGTCCTCGCGGGAGAGGACGCGCCAGGAGAAGGAAGGCAACACGCAGCAGCAGCAGCAGCACCGGCGCACGACCGAGAGCCGCTCCGAGTCGCTCCGTGGCAGTGGCTCAGCCGCCGCTCCTGCTGCACCACGTCCGACCGCGCTACAGCCGCTCACCATCGCCGCTGCCAGGCCGGGTGCCGCAGCGACCGCACCGAGCAGCAGCACCTCCTCCAGCGCCCCAAACAAGCAGCCTGCGCAGGAGCCGCCGCAGCCGGCACCTCCCACCAGCAGCGCAATCCGCAACAGCACGAACACGCGCCGGTCGCCGGTCAACGAGACACAACGCGATGGCAGCCCGGTCACCGTGCTGGGCAGCGACGGCGTGCCCCTGTCCAGCCCGCAAGACATGGATTTGTACGGTGCCTTCGACCTCTACTACGGCACAGGGAGCGACCCGACCGATATTGGCGCCTCGCTCGACGTCCCCTCCTCGGTGGACGGCGAGAGGGCTAGCAGCGAGGGCCACCGCGTCAGTGCCCTGCCGCAGCTGTCCAAGATCAAGGGTGTGTGTGCCTCGGTCACGGTGCCAGCGCGCGTCCCGGAGCTGACGAGTGTGCAAGCGAGCGCTGGGCAGGCGAACAAGGACGGCGCAGCCAGCACCTCGACACGTGACGCCTCCGCGGCGCCGTCGTCCACGCGCTCGGGAGCGTCCACCTCTCCGCAAACGGCCGGTGCCTCTGCCGCCTCGCAGCCAACCGCCTCTGGCGACACACGGACACAGGCCAACTACGCCGTCGCAAGTTCTGCACCGGAGACGTCCGGAAAGGTGTCGCCTGACTCGCTGACCGTCTCCACGCAACCCCACAGCGCCTCCAGCACAGCCCGGCAGACGGAGGCGTCCACTGCAGCCGCGCTGCAGGAGACGGGGACAGCGGACAGCTTCTTTAGGTCGACTCCATCGTCTGCCAACCCGATGGCCAGCTTCACGCCTGTGGAGGACCGACAGTGGCCGCGGAGCGGCGGTGATGGGTACCCGGAGGGGTGGGAGCCGCGGTCATCTCCTGAGCGGCGCAGCTTGAACCGGAGCGAGCTCACGGAGTCCATCCCCAATCTCGACGCCACGAAGCGCGTGGGCTCGATCCTGAAGAAAACGAGCAGCTACCGCTCCCACAACGGCTCCTCTCTTGACCGCCCCCTGCAGTTGGTGGCCTCCGTGTCCTTCTTGCTTTGTGAGCAGGAGGCGGAGGTGGCGATGGTGAGCCGCCAAGATATGGGGAAGGCCGTGACACGTCGCTCGAGGCAGCAGCGGCTAAGCGGGGACAAGAACATCTGGGACGAGTAGACGGTGTCAGCAGAGCTTGAGAGAGATGAAGGTGGATGGGCGCAGTGACGGTTGTGAGCTCCCGCTGGCGGGAGTAGCGCGCGCCTTCCACAGCTCAGCAAAGGCATTCATCTTCTCCACGTCTTCTTAGTCAACGTGGCTTGGGGCCGCAGTGCTCTTGCCGTCACGGTAGCCGATACTCGTCTCACAGCAGGTTCTGTCGTTTTGGCTTCTTTCTTTCCTTTTTGGCGTTCAGTGTTTGTGTGCCTAGGTGTTTCTTCGCCAGGCTGTAGATGCACGTTGCTCCTGCTCGTGATGCTCCACTTACTCTTTTTCTGCGATGCCGATTTCTTTGTCGCGTGCATCCGCAAATCGTTTCTCTCGTTTGTGCGTGCGCTTCTATTTTTTTTTTTTTTACGTGTGTACAGTGTGCTGCACCACCCACGAGCGTGAGGATGTACGAAATGCCCCCGCAGTGCATTGCCTAGTCGTGCATAGCGTCAACGTCTCGGCGTTGTTTTCACACTTTTTTTTTTTGAAAGTCGTCTCGTGCGTCATCGTCCCACCGGAAGAAAATGACCCTTTCTTCTCCCTGGTGTGTGGTTACGTGTGGTTGTTCCTCATTGCTGCCGTTTGCATTGACCATGACGTGCGTGTTGCTTGTTCTTTTGCTTTTCACTGTTTCCGTCACTTCACCATCATGCCCCCCCCCACCCCCGCCTCCGTTCCCTCGTTTTTTTTTTGTTGCTTCTCTCTGTGATGCTACGGATGTGTTTTGGAAGGTAGTTATCGGCTAGTCCTCTTTTTCTAGCTCTGGAGTGTGTTGTGCTCCCTGCCGCTTGCGCAACTTTTTTTTTTAGTCCTCTGTCCTGTTTGTGTTGATGTGCTGTTCTCCCGTGGGTTGCTTCAGCCTTTCCTGCTCCAATCAGACTTCCTCACTCCCCCCTCTCCTTTCCTGCGAATTCTTGCAGCCTTCTACCCTGCAAGCACGCACACGCATCGGTGCCAGACGCGTCAGCTCTTTCGGAGTCGACACCAGACCACAGAAACGCGAGAAGAAGTTCGAGGCACCCGATCACCTGGGAAGACA
The DNA here is from genome assembly GCA_030849075.1 of Zelonia costaricensis. NCBI lineage: Eukaryota > Euglenozoa > Kinetoplastea > Trypanosomatida > Trypanosomatidae > Zelonia > Zelonia costaricensis. The sequence continues at coordinate 4,809 of JASAOO010003044.1, read as the reverse complement.
ACATCAAGTGTCTTTTCTGGCTTCTTGTCGTTCGTCTGGATAGTATCCTCCCTGTCTCATCACCGCTTGCTTTTTTTTTTCCTATGTGTTGTTTTGCCCTTTTCCTTTGCTTTGTGTTTTTGCGGCTTTTTGATGCACAGACTCCTCAACCGTGTCCTTCTTCGCCCCCCCCTCCCTCTCCTGCCCCTCGATGCCTCCTTGTCCGAAGACCTCTGTGCTGCTACTATCGACGAAATGTACAGCAACAGCCTTCTTTGTTTTCCATTGTTCTCCGTGTAGATCCAGGCGCAAATGAGCGCTCCTCCCTTGTCTTTTCTGCTTGATTTATCTTTGCCTTCGCCGCCTGTCTGTGCGTGTGCGTAGGTTTCGGTGGCGTTTCTTCTCATGCTTTTGCGCACCGTTTGTTCTCCCTCTCTCTCCCCTGCGCTTCCAGGGACCTGGCACCGAGCCCAGGTATTGATGAGGACATGCTTCCCCTCTTTTGTGCGTCGCTCCCCGTCTTGTCGGTTTGCCTTTTCGCTTTTGAGAGTCATGTGTGCACACTGTTGTCGTTACCCGCCGTTTAATGCCCTTTTTTCTCCTTTTCCCTTTCTGGCGTCGCGTCAGTGTCAACGTCCCTCGGTGCTCGTGCGCAACCTTTTCCATAATCCCCCCCCCCCTCACCCACGCCCCACTTCTCTCCCAGCATTCCTCTGACTTCCCACGTATGCCTGTAGCTGTAGACCTCTTCAGCGCCTGCTCCACCGTCGGCCTCTATATGTCTGTCTCTGCCTTGTAGCGTGCTCTCAAGATGTGTGACGGCCCTCCCATCTTTGTTCTCAACCGAGATGAGGCGTCCGCCGAAGGGAAGGTGCCGCGCCGTCTCGATCTCTAAGTGACTATCTAACAGTGGCAGTTTCGGTTTTGTCCCTCCTATCATATGCCGATGCGCTTCTGCGGCACCATGGTATGGGTGGCTCTCGACACCATACCTCGACGATCTGGTTTTGCATGTCTGCTTGCTTCTTCTCCCACATCGTGCACCTTTTTTTTTGTTTGCTGTGTGTGTTTCCATCTCACTTGCGTTGGCCTTTCTACCCGTGGAACAGATGGCGGGGTGTGCGTTTGCTTTTCCTTTCTTTCTTCTGTCCCTCTCTCTCGATTTCTGGCAGCTGCTCACTCTGTCACGTGCGTGCACGAATGCGCTGTCCTTTTCGCTCTGCCTCTTCCTGTCGTCGTGTCTCTTTTCGTGTTGCCTGCTCCTCGGGCTTGTGGGTGCATTTTGTTGGAGGTGTTGCGCCCCGTGCATCCCTCGCCCCCGTCGGCTTGCTGTCCCCGTGGGTAGTGTGTGTGTTTTTCCCAGTTTCTATGGGAGCACCTTCGGCACTGTTGCTTCCCCTTCTCCTGCCGCGCTGTGAGGGGGACTTTTTCATGGCCCTCTCTACCGGTGCGGTTGCTGTCTCGCTCTTGGGTGTTCTTTTGGTTGAATGTTGTTAAAGTCTTTGCGTGGCGTTAGGAGTGTTGCCTATGTGTCTAGGTCCGTGTGTGTGTGGGTGGGTGGGTGAGCCTGAGTGTTTGGCTCTCGGCGTGTGTGGACATGTGTTGGTGTGGGTATTTTGCGGTTTGCTTTGCTCGATCAAGCGCACTCGCTTCACATCTTCACTGCGTTTCGCATGACACAGTTGTCTCGTGGTGTTCGCACCATGTTGAGGTGAAGAATTGTCGATCGCCTGGTTAGCAGAGGCGAGCGTGCCGTGTTGCACTTCTGTTGTTGAAGCGGAGAAAAAAACGAGTTTTTCTCTTCCTTGGTGGTGTGGCTGGTATGCACTCTTTGGAACCCGTAGTTGGGGGAGGGGCAGATTTGAGAGGGGTGGCTGGCTGCAGTTGTGGGAGTTTTGGGAAAGACCGTTCGGCTCAAGTGTTGTGCGGCTTCGCGCAGCGCTGTGGATACCACGCTCCTTTGGGGTCTACGTCCTGTTTCATCGGCGTCCCATGCCCTCCTGGGCTCCCTGCTTGTTGAGCGTGGAACCCTCAGTTGTATTGTACCGTCTCCCCAATGAAGGCTTCCTTCACGGTTGGCTGCATACCCTCTTCCTCACTCTAGCGCTGACTCCTTCCCGCAGCCTGTCCACTTGATCCCACGCCCTCTCCCTCCCCTCCCCCCACCTGTCTTCGCCGCCTTACCGAATTGAAACTTGTTAACACGATGAAGGCAATAAAAAAGGTGAAATGGAGTCATTTTGCAAACTCGTCAGGAAAGGCTCGCTACACGGCTACCGTGCCGCACATGCGCTTGAGGGAGGGCTCGGCTGCCTACTGCTCCCCTCCCCTGCCGGGTCTTTGCTTCGCGAAGCGCTTCGAAAGCTGCCCGATCCCCTTCCCCTGAGGCTTCTCCACTACAAGGTACTCATATCCACTCACCCATGTGTAGAGCTCCCCGTCATCCACCTCTGCCTCTCTCATGAATCCACTTCTGCCTTGCTGTGTCCTCGGCGCTTCGCGTTCCGATGCTGCTGTCACGTGCCCCACTCGGGTCCTCCTCTTTCCAACTCAATCACGTCTTCCGCTGCGTACTGTCCCAGAGCTCCGCTAACGCACACCTGCCACGGCGCTACTGGATCACTGCGGCAACCGAGTTTAACTCCTTTTCTTTCTTCTCTTGTCACATTCGTTTTCCAGCATCGCCATTCTGTTCCCCCCACCCCACCCCGCCCTTCACCACCCGCTGCTCTTTCCCGCACACACTTTCCCTCCCTCTCTGTCTCTCACGGAGGGACGGCACGAGCCCAAGGCAGCAACCCGTCCACCTGCCTCACTCCCCCCTCGTCCGCTTCCTCTTTCCCTCTTCTTCTCCTTGCCAGCTCGACGGCACCCCGGGGTTGATCGCATACTACGTGGCGACGGCGGCTCTACGACAGCCCGGGCTCAGCGCTCGTAGTCTTCTCGGGTCCCTCTGACGGTGCCGTCCCAGGTCATCTGCACACCACTGCGACAGCTTGTCCGCCTCCGCGGGTCTGCTCGACTCTTCCGTAGTGACCCTTTCCATTCATTCTGGAACGCGCGCCGTGCAGCCGTCTGAGGCATGTATGGAGGACGCCCGCAGCACGCTCCGAAGCGGTTCGGGTCCTTCGGCGACCCCGACCGCGAGCTGACACTGGCGGAGATCGACTTCTTCGCAAACCTGGCGCGTCTGCGCAAGCAGCGCCTCGCTGACGAGGCGAAAGAGGCAAAGGAGAAGGGTTCTGATAAGGGCTCGGACAAGGGCTCGGACAAGGGCTCAGACAAGGGCTCAGACAAGGGCTCAGACAAGCACAAGCGCAGCAACAGCTGCGGGGCGTCTAAGGAGTCGCATGTTCTCGGCATTACGGTGCGGCGCAAGAGTAGCGGGGGGTCGACCAAGAAGCCGACGCCGGTGGTCATCCCCGAAGCGCCGGGGACGCCGTATGACAACAAGACGCTGGTCCTCTCCTCGCTGGGTCTATACGATCGCTCGGCGCCGCCGGTGTTTGAGGCGAACCGCGTCGAGGCCCGCGCCCGCGCCGCCTCGGAGCGCTCCCAGACACCCAAGAAGAGCGCCTCGGACCTCAGGCGCGGCTTTGGCTTCAACGATCGCCCCCTACCGCAGGCAGTGGAGGAAGAGCCCCACATTCCGACGGGAAGCGACTCCATCCTCGTTGCGTCCCGGTACCGCAGCATCACGCCCGGGCACGAGGACACACCGCAGCGGCCCCGCGATGCGGCAACGCCAAAGCAGGAGGCGAGCGCCAAGTCACCCAAGCCGGCGCCGGAGGCGAAGTCGACGCTGCGGAAGATGGCTGACACGTTCATTGGGAAGTCCCCGCATCGCGCGGAGCGAGACGTGACGCACAGCACCGCGCCTGCACCTTCAAATCGAGATGCGGCGGCAGTGGACGTGACGCGCATGACCGATGCGAGCGATGACGACATCGGTGTGGAGGAGCGTGTGCTGCGTACGGTGCGCTTTTTCAACCAGGAGCACAAAAACGCTGGCTCCTTCATTATCCGCGGGCTCTCGGACGAGCAGGTGGACACGTTGGAGAAGCTGCTCGCACAGCGGCGACATATACAGATGCAGCAGCAACAGACGGTGAAGCCGACCACCGCCACCACTCTCGTGGCGACTACGAACACCTCCAAACCTCAGCCATCACCCACTGTCACGACCCGGAAAGAGCCTGCTGTGAACCCAGCAGAGGAGACGTCTGCTATCGAGCGCTTCCTGGAGCTGCAGGCGAGTATGGCGAACACGTCGACGAGCGCCGACCGCCACGCCGCCGCTGCCGCAGTTCCGGCGCCACCGGCTGCAGCGCTCCCTGCAGCGCAGGCATTCATTCCACGTGTCGCAACTCCGCCGACGCAGAAAAACGTGTTCGCTACCGTCAGGAGCACTGGGCAGCCACCTATCCCTGTCCACGTGACAGCACCCCCGATGCAGAAGTGGCCCAGCCCAGAGGCGACGCCCGCTCCACCACTGGCGATGCCACAGCCGGAGACACGTGTGCGTGCCATGCCACCCCCTCCCCTGTGCTCACACGAGGCGGGCGAGCACACGCCAGCTCGGCCACTGCCGCCGCCGCCGCTGCCACCGCCGGTGCGGCACGCGATGGAGGAAACGCCGAAGGTGCGGGCGACTGCGCCCGCCCATGCGCCTGAGCAACGGCCATTGCACCGGGCGCGTCGCTTTCGGCGCCTGTTGTGCACCAGCGCCGCGGCCGCCCACCATGGGGTGACGGCGAAGACGCAGATGCGGCCGGCCCACACCGCTCGCGCACCGCACGCGCGCGCTGCCGCACCGAACGGCACGGCCGA
>JASAOO010003043.1:0-18888 GCA_030849075.1 Zelonia costaricensis | reverse complement strand
CCGCCCTCGATGGTGGGGGGGGGGATGCTGGAGCTGCAGGGCTCGTCCGCTTCCTGCCACCTCCCCCACCCCACCCCACCCCCCTCTTCCGTACCTTGCCAGGCCCTTGGGCTTCCCATCTCGCGACGGTTCGGCGAGGGAGGACACGCGGTGGCTGCGTCGACGACGGCCACGAGCGCCCACTGCCTTCATCCACTCTTGGCACGGCCCTGAAAGGGAGGGAAGGAGGAGGCAGCCCCCAGCCATTTCTCTTCTCTCTTGTAGGGGCGTCCCGGGGTTTGTGGAGGAGCTGCGGTCCACCGCGCCCACGCACCGCCTCCACTTCTCACCGTACTGCTTCGCTGTACCTCCTTCTTCAACCTTACACATCCACACACACACGCCTGGCCCGCCCACACACACAAACACGCACACAACCTCTTCAGCACGATAACGCTGATCAAGACCCTGCATCTCGACAACATCCATCAGAAGCCCCACATCCACACACGCACACGCAGACACACACGCGCGAGATGTTCGCCTTTCTTGTGCAGCTGCTCGTGAGCCTCGGCTTGCCGCTCGTTGCGTACCTCCTTCTCAACCACCTGGCCGAGTCGGCGCCACCCCCCACCGACAGCCGGGGCGCAGCGGCGATGACGGCGACGGCGGCTGGCTTGGCGCAGGGCGGCGAGCACGCCGATGCCTTCAGCCGCAGTGTGGAGGCGGAGCTGGCGGCGCTGAGAAGTGCTGCCGCGACGGCGAGCGAGGCCGCGCCGCGCCACGGCACCGCCCCCGCCCCTTCCCCACCTCCCTCGACATCGGCACCGGCTGCAGCGGCGCCGGCGACGGCGCGGGGTGTGGCACCGGGCGGTGCTGAGATCCTCATTGCGTACGCGACGCAGTCGCAGAACTCCCTCGCCCTCGCGCACAAGCTCTTCTCCCTCATCACGGCCCAGCTGCACACCACCACCACCGCATCGGCGTCGACACCCGCCGATGGCACCGACGCCGGCGCGGCGCTCGTGTGTCCTACGGTGCGCATCATGGAGATGCGGGAGGAGGAGGACGAGGACGGTGCGGCGAGCCCGGGCAAGCCCAAGGTGAAGGGCAAGCGCAACATCTGCGGTGTGGACACGATTCTCGACAACAACGCGTACGCGCTGACCATCTTCGTTGTCAGCACGTACACCGACGGCACGGCGCCGCCGCGCTCGCAGACCTTCGAGGCAGTGCTGAAGGACGCCTTCGAAGACCACCGTGTGCCGCGCAACACGCTTGCCCGCAAGCGCTTCGCCGTCTTCGGGCTGGGCGACATCGCCTACGGCGAGGCGCGCTTCAACGTGTTCGCGAAGCACCTGCACGAGTGGTGCCGCGGGTTGGGGGCGCCCGCGTTTGTGGTGCCGCCGGTGTACGCGACGGAGGCCAAGGCGCAGTCGCTCTTCCGCGTCTTCAGCACGGCTCTGCTGCGCTGGCTGAACCGCGCGAGCTTCCACGCAGATGGCAGTGTGACGGTGAAGCGCAAGGCCGAGCTGGCGACGGCGCGCCGCGCTGGTGGAGGCGGCGGCGGCGGCAGCGGCGATGACAAGGACACCATCGCCTCACCGTGCTGTCAGAACGGCGAGCTGAGCGCGGCGCAGACGTGCTGCAACTCCAACGACGACGGCGCAGACAGGAGTAGCGGGAACGGCGGCGGCGGCGGCGCGTCCGCGAGTGAGGCGGACAAGCGGTGCTGCGGCAACGGCTCTGAGGCGGCGGCGCAAGTGGTTGTGCTGGACAGCGACGATGACGATGATGACGACGACGCCGGGGCGGCGGAGGAGGCGGACATGGACGACGTCGAGGACCTCGTGTGGGACGGGACGGACGACGCGGACTTCGACATCCACACCGATCCGACGCAGCTGCCTGAGCTGCTCTACCCGAAGCTGCGGCAGAGTCTGGAGAAGCAGGGCTACCGCCTGATCGGCTCGCACTCGGGCGTGAAGCTGTGCCGGTGGACCAAGTCGATGCTGCGCGGCCGCGGCGGGTGCTACAAGCACACCTTCTACGACATCAACTCGTCGCAGTGCATGGAGATGACGCCGAGTCTGGCCTGCGCGAACAAGTGCGTGTTCTGCTGGCGGCACCACACAAACCCCATCTCGCGCCACTTCCGGTGGAAGCAGGACCCGCCGGAGCTGCTCATCGCACAGGGCATGGCCGGTCACTACCAGATGATCAAGCAGATGCGCGGTGTGCCGGGCGTAACTCCCGAGCGGCTCGCCACGGCGATGCAGATCCGCCACTGCGCGCTGTCGCTGGTCGGTGAGCCGATCATGTACCCCCAAATAAACGGCTTCTGCGACCTGCTGCATCAGCACCACATCTCCTCCTTCATGGTCACCAACGCGCAGTTCCCGGAGCAGCTGCGCGACCTCAAGCCCGTCGTGCAGCTGTACCTGTCCATCGATGCCCCCACGCCGGACGAGCTGAAACGCATCGACCGGCCGCTGTTCGAGGACTACTGGGACCGCTGCCTCAGCTGCGTGAAGGAGCTCGCGAAGAAGCGACAGCGCACTGTCTTCCGCCTCACCCTCGTCAACCAGTACAACACCGAGAACGTGAAGGCGTACGCGGACCTGGTCGAGATGGGCCAGCCCGACTTCATCGAGGTCAAGGGCGTCACGTACTGCGGCACGAGCACAAGTGCGACGCTGACGATGAAGGAGAACGTGCCGCGGCATGATGAGGTGATTGGCTTCTGCAAGGCGCTCTGCGCGGAGATGGCGGCTCGGCAGCCGAACTACCGCACGCCACAGATGCACCCCGCTGCGGAGGAGGTGGGGTCCGCGGACGCCGCGGCGGCGGCCGATGCGATCGTCATCCCGCTGGAGGAACGCGACCGGCCGTACCACGTCGCCTGCGAGCACGAGCACAGCTGCTGCGTGCTCATCGCCCTGGACAAGTTCTTCTTCGACCACCACTGGCACACCTGGATCGACTACGGCAAGTTTTACGAGTTGGTGGAGTCAGGGCGCACGGACTTCACCTCGCTCGACTACGCAGCGGAGACGCCGACGTGGGCAACGTACAAGTCGAAGGAGAAGGGCTTCGACCCGGCGCAGACACGCGTGGTGCGCAAGAACGCGCGGCCGACGATCGTGACGGCGAGCTGCTGAGTGTGGCCGTGCGGATTTGGATTGGGGGCAATGGAAAGAGAGAGAGGGGAAAGAGGGGGAGGTGATGTAGTGTTCAGGTAGCGCCCCTCCTCTTCACCGCCATCCCTACGCCCCCCCCCCCCTCACTTGCAGCGGCGACGTGCGCACGCATTAGCGCATGCGTGTGCGGCGTCGGACACATATTCTCCAAGTGAAGACAGTAGAGCTGATGTCGACAGCGACGACAACGGTGGCGGTGACGGCGGCGAGGAAGCAGCAGCAGCAGGCATGGAAGAAGACACACACACACACACACACACACACAAATACACGTGTACACCTGCATGCTGTGAGGCCCACGCAGACCCACACACCCCTCCCGGTGGATTGATGTGTGTGGAGGGGGTGTTCATCCTTCTCTCTGTCCGTCTCGCGGTCGTGACTCACGTCGTTGTCGTTGTCGTCCTCGTTCGAGTTGAGCGGCGACACTCTCGTGTCTCACGCAACCGCACGAACACGTGAACACACGCGCGCGCGCCTGCCGCGCCCCTGCATTTTTTTCGCAGCGTCATCGGGTGGTGTTTGCGTGCGCTCCTTCACGTCGTTTGTGCTTCTTAAGTCTTAAGTGGTGCTCGCCTTAGCTTAGCTGACTGCTCCAGCCTCTCACCCCCTTCCCTGTTGGGTCTTGTGCACGTGTGTGTGTGCCATGGTGGTGATGCTGACGCTGAAGCTGATGGTAGTTTGGCTGGACGCGGACATCAGTAGTGGTGGGAAAGAGTCATGGCGGTGGTGCTCGCAGCCGTCTTCGCGTATGTACCCCCCCCCATCCCTCGCTACTGTCCTCCTTGCTTCCGTGCGTACTGCAACAATGCTTCACAAGTTCACGAAACAGGCACAAGCACAGACGTACGAACGCACGTACGTGCTCGCTAGCGATGATGTGCGGGACGTTAAGCCGAGGGGGGAAGAGAAACACCAGACCTCAGCGGCACGACATCTCCCGCACATGCGAGCGCACGTGGCAAGAGGTTTGTGTGTGTGTGTGTGTACGTGTGTCTGATCACTGCGAGGATGCTCGAGCGGGACCCAAGCCCCTCCTCACACACACACACACACACACACACACACGTAAACACATCAACACGCGCAGTCCCCCCCCCCTCTTCCTCTTCCTCTCTCACTCTTCTAGCTTTTCTAGCTTCTCGTCTCTCCAGGTTGCATGGGTGCGGCGACGGCGCCAAGCCCGCCACTCCTCACTCCGCCTTTCTCGTCACCCCCCCCTCCCCATCACCGCCTCGATCCCGTGCCTCGCCTCTCTTCCCGTGCTCCCCCGCACGCTGCGCACCGTGTACGTCTCGCGTCGATCCACACCGCAGCTCGCGTGCGAGACCCTCCCCCCCCCCCTCCTCCTTTNTACACGACTGAGTCGCCGCCCGACTCCCCTTCGCTTCTGATTCCTCCCTCGTGACGCAAACAAGAAAGGGAAGAAACAGAAAACCATCGTCGCCGCCAACATGGCGCACCCAACCTTCACCTTCTCCACCTTCATCGTGCCGAGCGCGGCGACGGTCGAGTCGCGGTCATCGCGGCCTGCGTCGCGGCTCTCGACCGATGCCGTGTCAAACAACACGTTCATGGTGTCCTCCGCGTCGTCGTCGTCGGCGCAGCCGTCTCCGTCTGCCCCGTACGGTGACGCACGCGTGATGGAGTGGTACAACCGGCCTGCCGGCATCGCGTCCACCGCCGCGCTCCTGCAGCTGCCGCGCTCCACGGCGCTGGCTGCTGCGAGTGCCGCTGCGGCGGCGGCGGCGAGCGCCGGCATGAGCGTGTCCTCCATCACTAGCTCTCCATGCAGCAACAGAAGCGGCTCCGCTGAAGCCCGCACGCCGGTGCGCGTGGAGGTGCCGGTCAGTGAGGCTCCATCGACGGCATCAGCAGATGCAGCCGCAGCAGCAGCAGCAACACCGCCTTCGCCACACGTCGTTGCAGCCGCTGGCGCAAGCCCGCATGTGGCCCTGCACCGCGCGTCGCACCTCGGGTTGTCGCCGCATCAGACACACACGCACCCGCAGCACCCCGCGCACCTCCTGCACGCCACCCCGCTGTGTTCTGAGGCCTCCCTGCAGTCGCAAAGTGCCGGCAGCTCCTCCGCCACGGCACACACAACGACGTCCTCGTCCACGCGCGGCAGCGGCGGCGGCGGCGCCACCGCCACCATCTATAAGCGGCCGCCGAGCTTCGTGCGCCGCTCCAGCAGCGGTAGCGGCACCACGCACGTGCACCATGTCCAGCCCTCGCCGACGTCGTCCGAGTCGCTCAAGCTTCCATCGCCCAGTGCGCCGGCAGTGATGAAGTCGCCCCCTCGCACGGTCTCTGCCGCGGCCACGGCGCCGCCGCCGCCGACGCAGTCCGAGTCGCAACTCAGCAAGCGGCAGGCGGGGCCGGCACGCACGAGTCCGCGCGCGGCGGACGCGATCCACACCGCCGCGGGCCCCGCTGGGGCACAGCAGACGCGGCTCGGCACGCCGCTCCCGCCTCCGATCAGCACCCACACCCCGTCCATGAGCGTGCGGCAGTACTCGTGCGCGCAGTTCGAAAGTCCGATGGCGTCCATTCCCGCCTCCGACCTGAGCAACACCGCCGAGGGCGTGGACTGGAGCTGGGCTGACACGGACCCGCGCGAGGTGTGGAGGCAGCGCGTTGAGCTCCACCGCGTGCGCACCCCTGCCCCGCCGCTATCCCCGCGTCCGCCGCCGCCGCCGCAGCAGCAGCAGTCGTGGCTCGCCCCGCAGCAGCTGCAGCCGACCTTCAGCGCGGATGACGTGGACGCGCGCAGCTCGTCTGCGCGCCCGAGCGAGGCGTCGGGGTCGCTGCAGCTGCCGCTCGCCGCTGTGCTGGCCGCGTCCGTGAAGAGCACGCCGCCGCCGGACGAGGGCTCCTCGGCAACCCCGAGCTCGTACGCGCCGTCCGCGCCGGCACCACAACCGCCACCGGCTCACGCTGCAGCGCTCGACGAGACCGACGACATGGGCGATGACGAGGAGGAGTCGGCGCTGACAGACATGAACATCTTCGTGGCCGTGCGGGTGCGCCCTCTGAACACGGTTCTGGCGCGGGAGGTGGCCGCCGCCGCAGCAGCGGCAGCAGCGACGATCGGCCACACCGACGACGAATTGGCTTCGCGTACTCTCTTCTCGCAGCAGCACCTCCGCGCAGAAGACAGCTGTGAGTTGGCTGACGCGGAGTGCGAGACGAGCCGGACGGCGTTCAGCGTGCTGAGCGAGTCGCAGACACGCCCACGCGCGCACTCGGGCAACAGCTCCAGCACCGCCGCCCCGCGCGCGCGGAACGGCTCGCAGGTGCGCCCGCAGCGCTCCCACAACGGCAGCCACGTCGCCGTCGAGGGGGACGCTGATGGGCTTGCGGCGGCCAAGGGCCAACACCGCTGCATTCAACCAGACGCGCGCAACGGTTTCGTGGACTGCACGGTGGGCGTCTCTGGCAACACGCTCGCGAGCTCGTGCGGCTCTTCCACCGCGTCGGTGGCGGCGGCCCTCTCGAGCACGTCCATCACCTCCGATGCCCTGCTCTCGGGCCGCCGGGTCACGACGCGCCGCTTCTACTACGACCACATCCTAGACGAAACCATGACGCAGGCGGACGTCATGGCCCGCATCGGTCGCCGCGCCGTGCGGCGGGTGCTGCAGGGGTACCACGGCACGGTGATGTGCTACGGCCAGAGCGGCAGCGGCAAGACATACACGACGGTGGGGCCGCACGGGGGCAAGCTTTCACGCACGGCGCTGGAGTGGATGACGTCGGCTGGGCCCATGGCCGACGGTTCGACCGCGGCCAAGCAGGACGAAGTCGACGACGGGGACGAGCTTCACGCAGGGAAGGCCGGCGGCGTCGATGCGCACGTGCGCGCGGCGGCGGCGTCGATGGGGCTGCTACCACGCATGCTCGTAGCGCTGTTCCACGGTCTCGAGGCGCGGCACCCGACGTCGACGACGGCGGCCCCGCCGACGTCGACGTGGAGGATGTCCATCAGCGCGCTGGAGCTGTACAACGAGGAACTGCGCGACCTGCTGCCTCACGACATCCACCTCAAGCGCACCGGCGCTGACGGGGATGCAGGCCGGCGCGACCACCGCCACCACCAGAAGCAGCGCCGTCAGCGCCACCGGAGTAGCAGCAGCAGCAGCAGCGGCAGCGGCAGCGACGATGATGGCCGCCTCGAGCAGGAGGCGGACGGTGACAGAGCCGCCACGCCATCGCCGGAACCGGTGGACAGCGCGACGGGGGCACGTGGGAAGCGAGCGTCTGCTTCCACGAAGGCCGCGTCACGGCGCGGTGCCGACCACCGCGGTGCCCTAAACGCCGCCTCCGACGCGCACGACGAGACCAGCAGCGACAGCAGCACCCGTCTGCACCAAGGCGACGGCGACCAGGAGGTCCACCACGATCCGCACGACGCGGTGCCCACGCTGTCGCGGCAGACTGTGAATGGGGTGGAGACAGCGTCCGAGTGCAGCGAGTCGCATGTGCGTCGCGACCGCAGCGAGTCGCCCGCGCCGCAGCCCGGCAACACGCCGATGCGGACGCGCGTCTCGCAGCGCGTCGGTAATGGCGGGCTCAGCTACAAGCGGGGCAGCTCCATCGCCGTGCCGCCGGGGGGAGCGGCAAGCGGCGCGACTGCGCTGGCGCGGCGGAGCAGCAAGAGCCCGACGCCCCGCGCGCGCGGGGCTAGTGCGGCGAACATGTGGGCCGCCCCGCCCTCGAGTGCCGCGACGCCGGTGGCCTCCTTGCAGATCCGCCAGACGGCAGCAGCAGCATCAGCAGTGGCGCCATCAGCCGCATCGACATCGGCCGCCGCAGCCGGTGGGGCTCACGGAGGCCGCGGAGGCAGTCCCAGGCCCACCGCCGCGGCGTCAGGCGGTGCGCGCCGGCAGGCCGGCACAGAGGCGGTGTACATCGACGGCCTGCGGGAGCACGAGGTGCTTGATGTGCATGAGGCCATGGAACTGGTGCGGCAGGCGCTACGGCATCGGCAGATGGGCAGCACGAAGCTGAACAAGGACAGCAGCCGCTCGCACACCTTCTTCTTCGTGCGAGTGGAGCAGCAGTGGCAGCGCACGAGTGCCGCGGACGGCGCGGGGGGCGCCGCCGACGCGGCGGCAGCGGCGACGACGACGCGGTGTTGTGACATACGGCGCTCCACCTTGACGCTGGTGGACCTGGCGGGGTCGGAGCGGGTGAGCCACACGGGCGCCCACGGCCTGCGACTTAAGGAAGCGCAGAACATCAACCTCTCCCTCTCGGCGCTCGGCAACGTGATGCGGCTGCTGAGCGCTGCGGCCGCGGGAGCGGGCGGCGCGATACCGGCCGGCAACACCAGCACCACCGCAACCCCCCGCGGGGCGACGGCCGCGGCGGCGGCGGCGGACGTGCACGTGCCGTACCGCGACAGCAAGCTCACCCGCATCCTGCAGAGCAGCCTTGGCGGGAACGCGATTACGTTCCTGCTGTGCAACGTATCGCCCGAGCGCCGCGACGCGCTGGAGACGATGTCGACGCTGCGCTTCGCAAAGCTGGCCAAGACCGTAAAGAACAGGGTGCACCTGAACGAGACCACCACGGCGGACGCGCTGACGGAGGCGCTGGCGGCCGCGAGGGCTGAGGCGGCCGCGGCGGCCACGGAGCGGCACGCCATCCTGCTCGCCGTGGCGACCGCGCAGGCGAAGATACACGAGCTCGTCACGGACGGGACGCAGGCGCGGGACCGACTGCGGCAGCTCGCGACGTATGCGTGGTGGCTGGAGGGCCACCTGAGCCACTTCGCCGCCGCCGCCTACGAACAACAGCAACAGCAACATCGGCAGCATCAGCAACAGCGGCGGGGCGACGAGCACGACAACGCTGACGCCGGTCGTGCGATGTGGCGCTCGAGCACGACCACGGTGGCGAGCGTCGCGGTCACGACCCCTGGCCGCGCCGGCGGCGATGCGTCGAGTCGTGGGCTTGTCATCCCAGGCGAGGCCGCCGCGCCGCAGGTCCTCTTCACGGAGGACTGCCTGAGCGCGCGGAAGGGGCTCACCGGTAGCCAAGTTCTGATGCCACGCTTCACGGAGGTGTGCGACAGCGTCACACGCGACGAGCAGCGGTCCGTCTCCGAGTCCGGCGGCCCGGCCGCCCCGGAGTGGTGGTGCGTGTCGCCTCGCCCACCGAGCCCGTCAGCGGCGGCGCAGGGCGACGCGCCGCACGCCGCTGCCGATGCCGCTGCTGTGCGCGCCTATTGGCACAGCGCCCCTGCCCGCGCCTTCCTGTCGTCCGCCCACTCCATCGTAGAGCGGCGGCACGAGTTGCAGCGCCGCCTCATAGCCGCCGCAGCGGCCGTGTCAGCATCCCCATCCACGGCGATGCCGTTCGCGTCAACCGTAGGGCGGCAGCAGCAGCAGCAGCAGCAGGTGCCGTCAGCAGATCGCGTGATGACGCCCGGTCGGTGGTCCGATGTGCGCCAGCACCACCCCGCCACTGCGGCTGGCGCCACCCCCGCTCCCACCGCCCTTGCCCTCCCCATCGCCACAACGGAGGTGCCGCCATCGCCGCCTGGCGCCGCGGCGGCTGCAGCAGCAGCGTCCGTCGCCACGAACCCGCTTGACGGGGCTCCCCACTCACCGAACGGCAGCGTCAGCTGCGGGCGCCACGAGGCTGGCGACAGCGCGTGTGACCCCGACGCCAACGATGTCACCGTCGCCGCGGTCGACTCGGGCGTCTGCAGCGGCCATGCGCCGTCGACACCGTTGCGCGGCGACAACGGCGCCCGTCGCGGCCGTGGCAGCCTCGCGAGTGCGCAGGGCAGCGTGGCGGTCTTCGGCGTGTCCGACCTAAGCCCGCCCGGATCCACCAGGTCGCGGCGCGCGAGCGACACGACGCAGGACGGTGAACGGTGGGGGACGCCGGGCGACGCACCGGACCAGCGCGGCGGCGATAACGCGGAGAGCTCGCTCTGCGCCGTCGCCACCCTTTCCTCCGCGCCGCTGCTCTTCGGCTCGCCACGCCAGGACGCACCCGCGCGACTGTACCCACCCGGCCTCGACGCGGCGGCCGCCTTGGCGGACGAACGCAGCGCCCACGCGGCGTCGCAGGCGCGGCTGCAGCAACTCGAGGAGGTGAACGTGCTGCTGCGTCTGCGCCTCGCGGAGATGCAGCGACGCCTGCGCGAGGGTGGCGGTTCCACCGACGCGGGCGGGGCAGACGCACAGGAGGCTTCTTCGCACGCAGCGTCCTGCGCAGCGCCCCCGACCGCGCCGGCACCGTGGCCGCCGCACTACACACGCGCCGCCTCCGACGCGTCCCTGGAGGTCTTCCTCGCACGCTGCGGCTTCGCGCCGCTGCAGACCGACGCCTCGACAGCAGCGTCCGCGGCGGCGGCGTCGTCGCCAAGTCGCGCTGCCGCGGCACGCGAGCAGGCCCTCCACCTCCGCCCCGTCCCGATCCGCCACCGCCGCAACGCCTCCTCCCTTAGGCGCATATCTGTGGATCCGTCGTCGGTGGCGGCGCTGCGGCGCGGCAGTGGCGGGCAGCAGCCGACCTGGACCGGCAGCGAAGACTACCACAGCAACACGTCCCACAGCGGCTTCGTCTTCAACGCGGCGTCGAGTGGGGCCTTCGCCGGCTCGCGCGTCGATGCAAGCACGGGCATGACGCCGTCGCCCACCGCCTCCTCCGTCAGGAGCCGGAGCCACCGAACCCGGTCCAGCATCAGCTCGGCCCGCAGCGGCAGCAACAGCAACAGCAACAGCTGCTTGCGGAGCACGAACCGGGAACTTGACGCCGCCAACAAGACATCGCGTGTGATCAAGTCCCGCAAGCCGCGGCTGCCGCCGCCGCCGCCGGTCCCGCTCGTGATTGTGGACGACCTGCCCTCCTCGACGCTGAGCTCCGCCCGTGCGGAGGCGTACACGGACGTCGCCCGCGCCATTGCCGCCGCCGCCGCCGCGCTGCGCGGGTCTGCGCAGGGCGGTCGCGCGTCCAGCTTCGAGGATGACGACGACCACCTTTCCCTCGCCTACCGCTCCCCCAACACGATGGACCAGCTCAGCCACTCCATCTACAGCGTCGGCGGGGACAGCAGCTTCAGCGGTGGCAGCGACAGCGCCGCGGGGCGGCGTCGCTGGGGCGCGCACCTGCTCGACACGCTGCGGGCCACGCTGGCCCTCGTGCGCGCGTTCCGCAAGCGGGAAGACTTCCTTGAACTCGAGGACCTCTCGTCCTTCTCGATTGAGTGAGTCCCCCACCCCCCCCCTCAGCGCCACGTCGCGTACGGCCCTTGTGTCGACTCTTTTTGGTGACGGACGCTGATGCTGCCGCCCGCTTCCGCCCTTCCTCCATGCGCACACACACACACACACACAACCCCCTTTTCCTTCTTCCTGTCTGTCCATCCACACCCACCATGACTACCCACCACCCCACCCCTCCCACCCGCACCCCCCGACCCCCTCTGACGTCTGCCATGCGACATCACGTCGCCGCTCGTTGCGCACGTACGACTTGCCGCTTTTCACTTGTTCTTCCCCTCTCTGTCTTCGATCTCTTCGTCTCTTGTGTGTTGGACGTGTGTGTACGTGAGTCTGCGTAAGTGTGTGGGGGGGGGGGGGTGAGTGCGTGTTGATGCAGCAGTTCCCTCCCTCCCTCCCTCCCCTCCTCAAACCACCACCCGCCCTCCCGCTTCTTCACTTCGCTTCTCCTCCCCGTCTTGTCTGTTGCTGTTTCACATCTGATGTACTCCAAACCTTCTTCGCCTCCCCCGCGCGTGGTGTCCGATGACCTTGCCACTCCCCGCTCGGTGTCTCGCACCCCACTCACCCCCACCCATCCCCGTCCACCGAGCCCTCCGTCTTCCTGTGTCCTGCTGCCTTCCTTGTGTGTGGTGGCCTCGTGATTGGGGGGGGGGGGGTACACACACACACATGCAAAGACGCGCTCGGCGGGCTGGTACACTGGCGGCGCCCCCCCCTCCTCCTCCCCTCTGGCCTTTCGATCTCCGTCCGCGTATGGCCCGTGCATGCGCACTTCCATCTCGTCGTTTTTCCTTGTCTTCTGTACCCCGCCCCCCCCCCCCGGGAGCGTAGTCTTTGGGGAAGGGAAGGAGGGCGCGCCTCTGTCTGTGTATGCTGATGTGTGTGTGTTGATGCGTGTGTGTGTGTGTGCTGATGTGCACCGTGCTAGACTCCTGCTGTTTTTTCTGTTACAAACAAACACACCCGCACGCAGAGACACGTCTGCGCCGTGGCTGTCTCCTCCTTCGCGGCTCCCCTCCCTCCCTCCCCCCTTCGTCGCCTTCCCCGTTTGTGGTGCTCCTGACCACCCAGTCATTTGCTTCTCCTCCTCGTCCGCCTACGGCTCGCCCCCTCTCTTGACGACCTCCCAGCACCGCATTGATGGCCGGAGCTGGCGGTCTGACTCAGCCCCCCCCCCTCTCATTCCCCAGTGCCGCGCTGGAGGCATCCCCCAGCATCGCCCCACAAACGAATCGCGCGTCTCCACTTTCCTCGTGGAGAGCATCGAGCTTATTCTCATGACGCGTGCCTGGTGCTTGCAGAACGCGCTGCGGAGCCCCTGTGTGTGTATGTGTGTGTGTGTGTGTGTGTGTCGCCGTGCGGTGGGGGCCCCAGCACCATCGCTACTGCAGCGGAGGAAGTCCCTCCCACACACAGAGACACACACGGCCTACAGCCCCCTGTTGTCCGGTCCCTCGTCACGCCTCCTCCCCCCACCCACCCACTCACACCTCTCCCACCAACCCCCCAACATCAACACCATCGCCAGCGCTCACATCCACTATTTTCTTCCTTCTCGGACACTCTTACCCATCTTGCCCATACGCCCGCACTTCTTCGCTCATCACCGCGTTCACACAACACACGCAGCAGCTGCTCCGCCTCCCCCTCACCCTCGCTCACACACACACACACACATGCACACGGCGACGACGACACACGCTTAGAATCCCTATCGAGCACGTGTACAGGGCACGTCCCCTCTCCACCCCCCCCCCCTTGGCGGTCTTGTTGTTCACGGCGAGGCACCTTCGGACACCCCAACCCACACACACACACGCACACCGTCGCCCTCGTCTCCGCCTTCAACCTCGTCGCCTCCGCTCCCCCCTGACGACCTCGTGTTGACTGTCGCCTTCGCATTAATCCTCTTTTCTTCTTTTCCGTTAATCGCCTCTTCAGGTGGCGGTGACGTGCACGCTTCGGTTGCGTGGGTGCTCGTTGACGCCATGCACGCGGCCGCGCCGGCAGCACCCGCGCCATCCCAGGCCTGGCCACGGCGCCTGCCCGCCCGCCATGCCGCGGCAGTGGCCTCGTCGCCATCACCGCCGATGTCGACGTGCCGGCGGCTGAGCTACGACAGCGCCCAAACCGGCAGCCGCTCACGTGGCCGCAGCGACAGCCACGCCGGCGGCAGCCCGCGGACGTCGCAGTCCCGCTCCCGCTCAGCGGGTGGCCTTCAGTCGTCTCACCAACCCCATCCACAACCGCAGCCGCAGCCGCAGCATCAGACGCAGTCGCTTCACTTCTGGCAGACGCGCGTGCCACTGACGGAAGTGGCGGGGCCTGCGAGCACGTGCACGGCGCCCGATGCGGTGCGTCGCCGCGCCATCAGAGCGCCCGTCGTGATGGCGAGCAGCGACGCGCAGGACGGCACCGACGCCGACGCCGACGACCGGCATCAGGAAGAGTGCGACGAGCCGCGCTCCCCATCCATTCGGTTGGCCCCCACGACGACGACCACAACCACCGCGACCACAGCGACAGCGGCGCTGCGGGCGCAAGTCGCCGCTACGACGGCAGCGCGCGCCAACTCTAATTCTCGACAACAGCAGCAGCAACCGCCGTCCTCGCAGGAGCTGCGCGGTGCCTCCCCCTTCTCCTCGTGTGTCCTCACGCACGCCACACGCAGCAGCCGGGGCACGACCGCCGCCGGGGCGTGCAACACCAACAGTGACAGCGGCAGTAGCCGCCGGACAGACGCGTGCAGCCCGTCGCCGGAGGCCGCCGTGGTGGCGCACCCCGCCGCCGCCGCTAACGCCGCGTCCACGCCAGCGGATCGGCTCTTCGCGGCTCCGCATCCGGTAAGGTCGCACGCCGACGTTCACGCGCCACCCGCCCCCTCCTGGAACTCCCTATCCCCCCCACCTTCGGCTCCTGCGGCGGCGGCGGCGGCGCCACGATCGGTGCTGGTGCGCCGCACGCCTGCGGCACCCACCGTCACGACTGGGGATGCGGCGCCGGCGATGGAGGCGTCCGCGGCGACACCGCCGGGATTTCGCGAGGCGGACACGCACAGCAACGACGTCCGCCACGCTGCAGCCTCGCGTTGCGTGCATGGATGTGCGTCGCCCCCCGAACAACAGCAGGCGTCTCGTCGCAGCCGCTCCGCCACGCACGGCACTCGCAGCGCGGCAGCCGCTGCTTGCTTCCAACCGGCGCCGACACTGCGCAGTGCCGCCGTCGCAGGCGGGCCCTCCCCCTTCTCGGCCGAGCTCCTCGCGATGCCACGCCGGCCGGGGCCGCAGGCGCCACCAGCAGCTGCCTCGGACGGCCGCAGCGGCACCACTACCGCCTTGCACACTCACGCGCCTACGTCCCAGCCGCCACCACCACCGCACCAGCAGCAGCAGCACCGCGCGCGGCCCCCGCAAGTGCAGCTCGTGCGTCCGTCCGACTTGCACCACAACCACAGCCGCCGCACCGGCGCGACTTCGATGGCGGCCTCGCAGCTGCCGGGCGCTGCCGCCGCACAGGACCGCCTCCAGCGGCAGCGGGCCCGTCTGACGCGCACCGCGTCGTCGACGTCGTCGGGTGGCTCGGCGCGGCGCCGCAGCGCCTCTGCCGCGGCGCCTGCCGACGCGTCGGTCCTCTCGCCATTCCAGCGGCGCACGTCGCGGGCGTCGCTGGGTGAGCCGTCGGCGGCAGCGGCTCGCGAGGGCAAGGTGGACGGCGCCGGCCCTGCGCCACCTGCACGCCGGCAGCGCTCGAACACGCCGACCGCCTTCACGATCCACACAACGCGCGGGGCGAGTGGCGGGCGCAGTCCCGTCATGCGGGCATCCCCGATCGCTGTGGTGGACACCGCGCCGGCGTCGGTGCACGGCAACAGCAGCGGCGGCAGCGGTGGCCGCGGGCGCGTGCTGTCACGCACGACGACGGCGCCGGCCACGCGGAGCAGCAGCGCCCCGGCCGCACGCCTGCAGCGGCTGCCCTCGTCGACCTTCTCCGCTACCGCAGCGGCACCGGCACCGGCGTCGAGGAGGGCGGAGGTGGTGGGGATGCCGTCGGGCACGACAGCGGCGGCCACTGCAGCCCCCCTGGTGCGCTCCGCCTCGCTGTCCAGCGTGCACGTCCGTCGCCCGCATGGGGTGCCGAGCAGCGCCTCCGCCGTGGCATTGCCCACTTCTTCTTCCGCAGCCGCCGCCGCCGCCGCTGCCGCTGCTGCTCGTGCGCGCCGCAGCCATAGCCGTGAGGGCACGGCGCGTAGTGCGGCGGGCGCGGTGCCCACTGTCCGACCCATCGTCAGTACGCGACCCACGGCACGCCCCACGATCAGCAGCGCCTCCGCACCAACGCGGGCGCGTCCTGTTGTGTCGGCGGCGGCGGCGGCGCAGGGCGGGCCGGCATCTCCGTCCTCGTCGTCCACCGCATCGGCGTCGACAGGCGGCATGACCCGCCGCGCCGTTGTTGACCGCCGCGGGCGCGACCTCGCGGTGGCTGCAGCCGCAGCAGCAGCACCGTCCGCCACCCCGAGCACCCGCAGTGCAGCGACGCTCTGCAAGACGGCCAACACCGTCGCCGCCGCGCAGTCCTCGATGATCTCGATGGAGGAGAGCACGACGTTCCTGAGGGAGTTCCAGCGCATGAATGAGCGCGAGCTCAACGTCTTGGGCACGCTGCTCGCCACGGTGGCGGAGGAGCAGCAGAGGCGCCGACCGACACTGCCGACGGTCCTCAACACGAGCGACAACATCAACTCGACGGCCACCTCCACGTGCGTCGAGGGGGAGCGAGTGACGGTGTCGACGGAGAAGGTGACGGTGTGGCGGTGCCGGCGCGATGGCGGCAGCAGCAGCGCCGCAGCGGACGCCGCTCCCCCCACCTCCCCCTCCCCACCGCAGCAGGCGGCCCACGAGGGCGGTGGTGCGACGTCTGCTGTGGCGGTGCGGCACGACACGGGCGGCTGTGCGGACGAGGAGCTCGTCGTGCTCCTGCGGCGCTCCCGCAGTCGCAGTGCGGGTCCGCAGACGCGTGTGGCGGCAGCGACCGTGATGACGTCACCAGCGACGCTCACCACGACCGGGCAAGCCGCGGAGGCGCACGTGCGTGGAGGCGACGCCGATGGACACGGTCATGCGCCGCTGTCGCCGTGCGCATCGCGCAGTCCATCGCCGACGCCGCAGCCGCCCGCCGCAGAGTTCACACACGCCGTCGCAGACAAGGAGAACGCGGCACGGCGGGTGCCATCGGTGCAGTCGAACACGTCCGGCATCGGCAGCCACTCGCCGGCCCCTGTTTCGCCGCCGCACCACTCTGCAGCTGGTCTGCGGTCACGCGACACCGACGAGCTCAACGCGAGTCACGGCGGCGCCGCCACGAAGCGCAACGCGCAGTTCGTGAACTCCGCCGTGGCTGGTAGCGGCCGCAAGGCCAACGCGACGTCGACGCGCACGACGCTGAAGGCTCCTCCGCCGTCGTGCGCCACCGCGACGCAGGATGCCGCCTCGCGCGCGCGGCCGAGCTTGTCCGCACGCTCACAGCTGCCTCGTCACAGCTCGCAGAGCTCCCGCCGTCGCGGTGGTGGCGTTGGTGGCCTCCGTCGCGGGACCACTGCCGCTACTCGTGCAATGGAAGTGGCGGCTGCCGATGCCGGCGCAGCGGGGTCTGGTGCCCCAACCCCACGGCAGCGGCAGCGCAGCGTGACGAGCTACACCGACATCATGTGCTGCTACAGCCCTGATCGACTGGGGAGCACACCGCGTGGGGAGGCGGGGATGTCGCACGACACGAACGCCATCGACAGCGCCGACGCCGCCGCAGCAGCGGCAGCAGGCATGGCCGCTCCACTCGAGGCCCTGAAGCGCGCGAAGAGGATGGCAGAGGAGCAAGCCACCGCTCGTGCACGCGCGCGCGCCGCCGCCGCCGCCGCCGCAGCAGCAGCAGCAGCGTCAGCGGCATCCTATACTTCGCTCGATGCAGCCGCACTTGTGCACATGGAGAAGTCGGGGACGGGGCCGGCGGCGATGTCTTCCTCTTCGCCTTCCGCCTTCTCCTCCGCCTGCTCGCCGCACAGTGGCGGAAGTGTGAGCGTCGGTCGCGTCAGCAGCAGCGTGCACGGTGCCGCGGGCGGCTGCAGCACCACCACCACGACGGAAGTCTCCACCGTGCGCGTGACGACGTCGCAGCTGCAGCTGCTGATCGACAGCGCCCACAGCGCGGCAGTGATGCAGCGCTATGCGGAGTTGTAGGGTGTTGATGGCAGCGCCCGGCTTGGCGTCTTGACCCATCATCAGTCTTCCCCCCCCCCCCGGTGATGTCTTCTGTGTGGGTCAGCCTTACCGCCGCTCATGGCCACGCGGAGGCGGAACGGCGGTGGACTCGTCCAGCCTGCATCCCCCCCCCGTTCTCTTCCCTTCCCTCCGCATACCCGAGTAGCTCTTGGGTGTGACCGGTTGACGTTGCTTCTTCTTTGTAGAACACGCTTTAGAGCACACAAACACGCACACGCACACACGCACCGGGGCAGTCGGGACGCCCTTCCCTCATTCGCTTCGTGCGTTGTTGCTCGTCTTGTCCGTGGTGTCACGAGAGCGTCCACGGTGCGCTCGCGCGTCTTCCACGCGTGTCTGCATTCGTCTTCGCTGGCGAGGAGGGCGGCTAGGCGTCGAGGAGGCGGGGAAGTGGGGACGTAACTCGGCTGCGTGGTGGCTGTGTCACTGATGGGCAACGCATGACTGCTGCCGGTCGCCTTCTCCCCTGCCTTCCCTCGCCGATTCGTTCGCGCGTTTCCCCCGTCCCCCTCCGTCATACCCCGCACGCTCACGCACGTTGGGCGACGTGGGGGCTATCCACCTTCACCGTGTTTGTCGCTTCCTTCATCTTTACGTAGATATCGTGTGTGTGTGTGCGTGTGTGTGTAAGTCTGTCACAAGTCGTGCTCGGCGTGGCGCTCTCTGCAGAGGGAGGCGAGGGGGGCGTAAGTGACGAAAGCATGCCATCGCCCTCCCGCCTCCCTTCACGGCAGCTGTGCCGTGCGTGAAGGCGCGGCCGGCCGCAAACACGTCTGCCTTTAGATTCAATCGTGTGATGCGGCGCTGCTTGTGTTTGCGTTTTCGCCTCCGCACCGACTCCTCCCCCCCCCCTCCCCTCCTCCTTTCTCGGCCTCCTTCGTGTAGCCCTCAGCTTGTATGCCATCGAACGTTGTGTGTGTGTGTGTTTGGATGCGTGTCTTACGTGTTTGCGCGAGTTGGCATCGTCCGCCCTGCGCCGCTTCCCGCCGCCCCCCCCCCTCCCTTCTCTCAGCATCTCGACGATCCACGGTGAGGAGTCTCGACTTCGCAGTTGGAGGGGGGAATGGGGCAGTGGCGGGCGGGGCGGTGGCAAGAAGCAGATTCTCAGCATCCCCCTCACGCCCCCCACCTTGTGTATGCACCCCCTCTAGGCCCTTTCTCGATCAGCTCCGCCGCCGTCATGCAAGCATC
>JASAOO010003042.1:0-18867 GCA_030849075.1 Zelonia costaricensis | reverse complement strand
TCGTCTTGCCGGTCAGCGTCTTCACGAAGATCTGCATGGCTACGGCGGGGTACTAATGTGGTGGTGGATAGCCTAAAAGGAAAGAAGTGGTGGGGGAGAAGGAAGGAGAGGCAACGCGAACGGAGAGAGAGGTGAGCGGTAGACGGAAGCGTGTGCTGTGGGGTGGGGGTGGGGCTGAACGCACAAAGAACTGTAGAGCAGGTGGACAGTCGAGTCAAGGCAAGAGCGGAGAAGCCAGGTAGCGGAAGAAGGGAGAAGAAGTAGAAGAGAGAGTGGAACGGAGGCGGTTGCCGAGGAAGGAGAATAGAGCAAGGAAGACAGGGGCGCAAGGGAGAAGATAGAGAGGGCCAGAGAGGGGGGAGGAGAGGGAGGTGCAGCGAGCAGGAGGAAAACAAAAGGCGAGAACGGGGGCAGAGGATGCGAGGAGCGGCAAGGGTCGTTGCAAGGCGGAGAGACACAAGTACAGCCGCAACAAAGTCGATTGCCCAGGAAGAAAGAAAAAGCACTGTCGAGTGGAGAAGGGGGGGGACGGTCGGGGGAAGGAGCGAAGGACGAGACACGCACGTGTGGCAGCTCGAATGAAGTGCGCCACGTGAAGGATGTGAAAGAAGGGGCTCTCTCGTCTGGGTGTGTGCTGTATCGGATCCGTGCAGGTGCGGTGCTCACGTGGGCTGTGTAGCTGTTCCTGCGTGTGCGAGGTTGCTTGTGTATAGGCGGGGTGCGACGTGTGGGAGCAAGTCGCGGGGCCGGGGGACGTGCAGGGAGCGGAACGCACAAGGGGGGAGAAAAGACGAGAACACGACCCGAGAATCGTCAAGGTCTGTGTGAGCGTGTAGAGTTCAGATAGTCGGGGGACACTGAGATCGACGCGAGGAGTGATGGGTTGGTAGGTCGCGAGTACGAGGGGGGAGGGGGGCCGGTCGATGGTAGTGAAGTGTTCGGGTTCTTTCTTTTTGGGGGTTACTGCAGCGCCAGGTATGGTGGCGGGGCGGTAGGTGGACGAGATGACGCAAGGAGATGGCGCGGCGAAAGCGGCGTAGAAGAAGGTCAGCAGGTGAGAGGAGGAGCAGGTGAGATAAGGAGTTGGAGCGTGCTCCGAGGAGGGAGGGGGGGGCCCCAGGTGCGCTGGTAAAAAAGGTGGGATGTGCATCACGCTCCGCCTCTCTGACACGACTGTGACGTGGCTCGCCCACCCACGTCATCGCTGACAGTGAAGCGCAGAAGCACCTTCAGATCGATCCACCCGCAACGTGCGAGTAGTGTAGCGCCTCCGTCGCGTTTATCTTTGCTGTTGTTGCTCTTTTGTTTCATTAGGCCCGCTCGATCAGCTTGCGCGGCCGTCCTGTAGTTACTCGGAAGGCGAACACGAGAGTGTTGAGGCTGCCATGTGGAAGATAGCCAGTCAGCTCCACGCTCCGGTTTCACGACCCGCCTTGTCATAACGCCTTTTTTTTCTGTTACGCTGTTCCCGCGTCACGACGGTGGCGAGGGAAGAAAACTGTCAGCACGGAAGCGAGCGCAGCGTGTCGTCACCTCCCCCCCCCGTTGCAGCTGTCCCGCCTCTCCCCCCCTCCCCTCGTACCGTTGGCCTCCGTGCCAAACCTCAAGCCGGGGTTGAGGGCGGGGGGGGGGAGGGCAAACAGAGCGGGGTGGCACACTATCGGCATGCCCGGTGAGTTACGTCGGATACGTGAGCGGCACCTGTCACGATGCCAACCCACGACTCTGCAAGCTCAAAGCGCACCTGCCACCGTGTGTGCTTCGTGTTTGACGCCGCACCCGCCCCCCCCCCTCCCCCATCGCGTCCGACTCCGCGTTTGCCGGGAAGCTCGGCGCCGGGAAGAGGGTGGCGATGCCGACGGCGTGCACGCGGCAGAGTGAGAAGCGGGGCCGTAGCTGGATGACCGAGCGTCGCAGCCACACGCGGAAAGAGGAAAAGAGTGCCACCGTGGCTCACGAGCGGAACATCTTCGAGAACATCTGCTTTTGTGTCTTCTTCACGTCCGCCTCGCCGGCCGCGATGGCCGCACGCATCGCCGTCACGTCCTCCACGGGTCCGCCGAGCTGCTCGTACGTTGAGCACGCCTGCGCGGCGGACTCGTACTCTTGCGCGCCGCACAGCGCGTAGACGAGGCGGTAGTACGCCTTGAGCGACTTGCTTTCCATGAGCGCGGCCGCCTGTGCGTCCTTTACCGCCTCCGGGAAGCGCTTCAGCCGGGTGAGGCAGAGGCAGCGGTTGAGGATGGCGGAGAGGCGCAGCTGCGTCGCGGCCGCCTCGTCCGGCAGCAGGTCGCGCCGCCCGTCCGTCAAGTCGATTGTCATGCTGTACGCCTGCACGGCGGCGGCGAGGTCGCCTGCAGCGAAGAGGCGATTGCCGTCCTCCTTCGCCTGCTGCGCCTTCTCGTAGTCCTCGATGCTGATCTTCTTCGTCTCGGCCTCACGCAGCATGGCGGCCTTCGTCATCTGGGCCTGGTTGGACGGGTCGTAGGCCACCTGCGGGGGGTTGGCGTAGAGCTCCTCGTAGCGAGTCAACGGGCAGTCCACACGCCCCCACTCCTCGAGCGCCGGGTCGTCGTGGTTGGACAGCAGGAAGGCGTCGCCGCGGATGTCGCGCTGCGCCAGCTTGCTCGCGCGGTAGTTCAGTGGCAGGTCCTTGAAGGCCCCGCTGTCGTCGATGTAGAGGGAGGTGCCGATGTACTGCGTGCTGCGCATCGGCATCGTGACAGGGATGATTTCGAACGAGGCCTGGTCCAGGTACTGGTCGATCATCGCCGCCTGCTGCTGCTGCTGCTGGGCGACGTCGGCAGGCACCTCGCTCGATGTGGCAGCCGCGTCGTCGGCACCCTTCACGGCGTGCTTCTGGGCGCTCTCGTTCGCCTTGTCCACGAGGTGGCGTGCCATGTCCGTCTTCTGGTCCTCGGACAGAAGGGACTGCCGGAAGCAGCGGGTCAGCGTGTGTCGCAGCTCGGCCTCGCTGTGGCCGCTGTAGTGCAGCTCCTCCACCGACTTCTGGGCATCGCTGGGGATGCGGAGGTAGGTGAAAGGCTTCACGATGGGCTGACTGGTGCTCATGGCTGCGAACCTTGCTCGGGCGGCGAGAGAGAGAGAGGAGATGACTGGCGAGCGCGTGTAGGGCAATGCAATAGGGAAGAAGAAGAAAAAAATCACGGGAAGGGCTGTGTGCAAGCGGTAGAGTTGAGATGACGTGTCGGCTGCAAACCGGTGTGGCCTGTGTAGCGAGTTTGTGCAAGCGACAGGGTTTGTGGCAAAGCTCAGTTCCAGTTTTTTTTTTTTTTTGAGGTGGTGGCGTGGCAGATGCAGGAGGAGGATCAATACAAGGGCGAGGTAATGGATGGGATCGATGTTTGGCGGGGGGGGGGGGGCTCGGCACGCGCTTGATGCGGCATCAAAACATGGCCCAAAGCGCACCGCGGCAGCCACACGCGTGGGCCACGGTGCGTGCCCCTGATGCCGTTACGTGACACACAGGCGGCGACACGGAGAGCTTGCGCACGTGGCGGACGGAGAGAGAAAGCAAAGAAAGCAGAGAGTTCATAGTCGGCTCAAGTATGCGGAAAGAGGAAGGGGCGCTGTCCAGGGAGGAGAGAGGGGGGCGGCGCGCGGTCGTGTGCGCATCCAAGCCATGCCATCGAGCCTCCCTTCAGGCGACTCACTCTCTGAAGGCAGCGGTCATCTCCGACTCGCTCCCAGCTCCCGACTTCACGGTCGAGCACACGTGCATGAGTCGCCGTCACCGGATCTAGTCTAGCAAGAGTGCACAGCAGCAGGAGATGGAAGAAGAAGAAGAAAACGCAGAGGCAAGGGTGTAGCGGTACGATCTAGATGGGTGCGCGCGGGGGGGGGGGGGAGGGGGAGGGGGGGGGGCAGCAGTGGATGCGCAAGGGATGCGCAGTGCTCCAAGGCGCTGCGGCAGACGCCGCGCGGCCCGTCACGCGCCACCCGCCGCCTCACCGTGACGGTCGCCGCGCCGTCGAGTCGCGAGTCGAAAGAAGCCGCCGCACCGCCTCGACGGACGCCGTCGAGTCCATCTCCACTGCCGTCACGAGCTGCGCGTTGCACCACACCACGACGCAGCACTCCGCGCGGTGCACCTTGCTCTGGTGAACGACGCCGCTGTGGTAGGCGCGCAGACCGCACCACACCTCCACCGCGTCCCGCCATAGGAGCGACACCGCGCAGGACGCCATGGCGGTGGTGGCGGGCCGCACCTTCTCTAGGGAAACGCGGAAGCGCACCGCTTCTCCGGCCGCGCTGCCCGACGACGGAGCAGCACAGCGCTCGACGCGCAGCGTGCGGCGGCCCGTTCCGCGGCGTGAGGCGTGGTGCTTCCACACCACAAAGGACTCCGCTGCACCCGTGTCCGCGCCACCTGTACCCCTGCTGGTCTCCCGGGACGCAGCCGCCATCGCTGCACCGCTGCCGCTACGCCGGCGAGGGCGATGCGGGGGCTTGGTCGGTTCGCGCTCGGCGACTTGAGCTTCCACACAGTCCTTTGCCTTCGGCGGCGGGGCGGTGGGGTGAGGGAAGTCCGCCTCCTTGAGCGGCAGGGCGGGTGGTGCCGCGTCCAGGGCGAGGGGGCGCTGCGACAGCCGGGAGGAGTCGCCAGAAGAGGCCCGCGAGGAGGTCGCCGCCGACGACGCGCGGTGGAACAGGGCGCGGCGAGGCGGGGGCGGCGCGGTGGGCGGCGGCGGTGGGGCCGCGCTGTCGGTGCTGTCCTGCCGAGAGGTGCGCTGAAGTGCATCGGCGGCTTCCACGTTGGGCACAGCCGCCGCCGTTGTCGCTGCTGCGGTCGTCGGCGGCTTCTGCGGTGAGTCTCCGGCGGTGTGCGGGCGCGGCTCCACGCCTCGCGAGGTTGGCTGCGAAGACTGCTGCGCTGCAGCCGCACTCCAGGCTGTGGGGGTGCTACGTCTCTGCGACACCGCGTGTGCCTGGAGCCACGAGGTCGGGATGACGGAGAGCGACGCCGACGCCGGCTGCTGCGGAGGCGGCTCCATGGTGTTCATCCCACTCCATGCGGCCCTGGCAGGCAGCGCGGACGCAGACGTCGGCGCAGGCGCCGCGGCTGTCCGCGACCACAGCGAGCGGTTCTGCGATGGCGGCGGGGCCACGACAGACCGCACACGTTCAGCGTCTTGAGGAGTGACGTCGCGCTGCGCACGCCACATCGGCGATGTTGTCGATGCTGCCGCGCCCACGGCGATGGCAGCGTTGATGGGTGCATCCGAGCCACCACGGCGCAGGCGCACACGCGGCACGAAGGCGGAGTAGGGCCGCACCTGCGTGGCCCATTCCACCGTCGCTGGTCTCGCCGACATGTCAGAGCGGTCCGCCTCGTGCGACAGCTGCGAGTTTCGAGCGAACACGGAGGTGTTCAGCGACGCGCTCGTGCCTGCAGGACGCGCCTCACGCAGTTGCGGCGCCACACGAGGCTGTGTGCTTGGTGCCTTGCTGCCACTAGTGCTGGGGCCGCCGCCACTGCTACCGTGAGAGGTGCGCCACGGGGCGAGAAGCGAGGGTGCGTCGACGGTGTGTCCATCGTCCTCCGTGGTGTCCGTGCTGGCATCGCAGCGGCCGGTGTGAGCGCCGTGGAAGCTCGACTGCACCGCGGTGCCGCGCGGCAGGAGCGATGACCACGGCCTCCACGAGGTCGCCGGTGCTGCCGCGTGTGTCGGCGACTCGCGCCATTGCCGCGCCGCGTCAACGCTCGTCGACGATCTCGACGACGACGCCGCACGACCGCTGCCCTCGCGCGACGGCGCCCGGCTGCCCGCCAGAGACCCCGCCGGGGTGCCGCGGCGGCTGTGTTGCTGACTGCTGCTGAAGGCCCACGGCGCCGTGCCGAGCAGCGACGTTGCGGCCCACAGCACAGCAGGGTCGGAGCGGGTGCGCAGGTGCGGCGTGTGCGGCGGCAGGGACAAATCTGGAGTTGCAGTGTGAAGAAGCGGGTCGGGGCTCGGCTCCCCGGTGGCGCACCGATCTCGCGACGGTGTTGTGGCCGAGGCGGTCCAACGCTCGGCAGAGGAGGAGGCGCGGTGCTGGTTGCTGCTACTGCTGCTGCCGCCGCGCGATGGCCCGGCTGAAGACCCGGGCAGAGACGTCGCTGCCTTTTTCGTCAGGGATCGGCGCGTGCTGCCGTGACTGCTGCTGCTCCGTCGAAACACGTCATCAGCACCGCCGCTCCGCGCCCACCGGTCGTCTCGCGCAAGGCCGTATGTCGAAGCGTGCGGCTGTGCGCTGTGCGGCAGCGGCCCCTGCAGGGCGTCGCTGTCGGCGCGGGTCTCCGACGGCGGCGTCGGCCGATGCGGGAGCGGAGAGTCCTGCAGCGCCGACGCCTCGAGCGGCAACGTCGCCGTCGAGGAGCGTGACGAGGCTGAGGACGGCGGTGGCGACGAGAACGCTGACGTGAGGCTGGGGGAGATGGACGGGGCGAGCACGATGGTGCGCACCTTGCGTGGCGGCCACGGGCCATTCGCCGTGGACGTGGACAGCGTGTGGGGCTGAGAGGGCGTCGACTGGGCCGGCGGTGGTGGGGGTGGCAGCCGAAGGGCCCGCTCCACTCGCACAATCTCCGCCGAGGTGCCGCATCGCCGCTTCCCCGCAGCGTCCGTCGCCGCCTCCATCCGCAGACGGTCTCGGGCGCTTTCTTCGCCGCTGGGGGAACTGTTAGAGCGCGGCCGCGTGGCGGACCGCTGCGGCGGTGAGTGCGGCAGGCGCGGCTCGCGTGGTGACGCTCCCGAGCGGGGCAGCGGCCCACCCGCCTCCCGCACGATGTGGACGGATGCGACGGAGGACGAGGCGGAGGCGCTGGAGCGTGTGGAGGCGATGACGTCCACCTCCACCTCGCCCAGGTAGGCCTCCGCAACGGAGGCGATGCGACCGCTCGAGGTGGCAGCTGTGGCGCTCTGGCGCTGCTGCAGCAACCGCGGGAGCACCTCCGCCGCCGCACCGAGCGCCTCGTACTGCAGCCGTACGCTGGCAATGCGGTGCGTGTCGGAGCTGTCCGAGCACCCGGTGAAGCGGAGGTGCAGGTACAGCCGCACCCTCGCCATCTCCTCCGCGGGCGGGGAGGAGCTCATCAAGTAGGCGAGGTGGTATAGCGTGCGCAGCGGCACCGTCGTCGTGAAGTCGGTGTCAGGGCTGGGGCGGTGCAGCGCCCACTGCGTCACCACCACCGGCCGCAGGGAGACACCGTCGAGCCGCTGCGCACTCGTCGCGAGGCTGAGGACGCACTGCGCGGGGCAGCAGCGGCCGTCTGCGAAAAGCGGGGCAACGGTGAGGCGCAGGAGAGAGCGCGACGTGGCGGCGAAGAACGGTGGCCCGAGGTTGGCGATCTCGCACGTCGCGGTCGTCTGCCGGGCCCGCACCGAGGGGTTGAGCCAGTAGCGGAGGGAGTCGCCGGACGGCGCCGTGCCGTCTGCCGCGGGCGGGGCGCCGTAGAAGCACACGTCTGCCCCGGCACCCGTGAAGTGCACGAGGCGCTCGAGTGCGTCGAGGGAGCAGCAGCTCGCGGCAGTGTTTGCAGAAGCGGTCGGCGACAGCCCTGCAGCGGGGGCGGGTGGCGGGGGTGCCTGTAGCAGCGGCGGTGGCGGCGGCATGCGTGTGTGCATCGCCGGACCCTGAATGGAGTAGATGGGGAGCGACTCGAAAAGAAGAAAAGGCGGTGAAAGTGGGGACTCTAGAACGTCACCAGGGGTAGGGCTGTATGGGGTGGGGTCGGCAGGTGTCACAGTTTCTTTTTTTTCTCTCGTCTATCTGAGAAGCACTTTCCCCGTGCTGTGGCTGCCGTGCCTGTGGGAGTCGTCGCCGACGTGGCGGGCGTGCAAGGCGGTGCGAGAGACAAGAGCGGGAGGGGAGGGGAAGGGGGTGCCGTGTGTGTCAAGGGAAGGAGGGGGGGGTGAGACACGCTACGACGGATGTGAGGCAGAGCGAAGGCGGAGAGGCCGACGTGTCACGCTGCAAGCGGGGCGCTGCGAGAGGAGAGGCAACTCAAGGTCCATGCATACGGAGCAGCGGGTTTGCCTCCCCGGCGAGGAGAGATGCGCTAACTTCAAAAAAAAAAAAAACGCACACGTGCGTGCCTCATTGCAACTCAGGGAGCATCGCTTCCGAGCTCTAACGATTCTGAAAGCCGCTCTCGTTCGCGATTTCATGCTCGAGTTGCTACGATCCTGTGAGAAGACGCTCATCACGACAACAACAAAAAAGGAGTGAAAACGGGACGAACGCCGCACCACGTGCTTTATCGACAAGAAACCTCCACCATCCACAGCAGCACCGACTCCATGTGCAGCTCCTGACGTCAGACTGCAGCTTCCCAACCACCCCCGCCGGGCTCGGCCACGACGCCGAGAGAGGAGGTCTGTGAAGAAGAGAACGAGTGCCCAGAAGAGACTCGCGCATCACCTCTTCTTGCGCTCCGGCGCGGCGGGGGCGACGCCAGTGCCACTCGCCATCTTGTACTGCGAGCCGCGGTGGGACAAGGACGTGTTGAGGTATGGCAGCGGCGCCGCCTCGCTGATGAGCCGCTCGATGCTCTGGTGGCGCTCCCACTCCCAGCGCTTCTTGATGCGGTACCACGTGAAGCCGGCGTTCTCGATGTTGTGGTCGGCGAACATGGCGCTCACGTTGAAGTCGCGGCGCTGCAGGAAGCCGAGGTAGTAGTTGGGGTACAGGCACTCCATGACAATCGGCCATGCCTTGGGCGGCACGTCCTTGGCGATCTTCTGCGCGTGCAGAATCTCATCCTTCACGATGCACATGACATCGAAGAGGACCTTGCGCACCGCCCGGTCGCGCGAGGCGAGTGGGATGTTCTTGAGCAGCCCGACGTTGACGTGGTTGTCGGCGCAGATGTCGGCCGGCAGCATCGTGAAGCCGAGCCGCGCGTACTTCTTCCAGAACATGACGCAGTGGTTCGTGAGGCCGTTGGCGCGGCCAATGTGAGTCATGAGGTGCTCGGCGGCCTCGTCCTTCACGTGCGTCACCTCCAGCAGCGAGTTGAAGAAGTAGCCGTAGAACTTGTCGAAGTGGTCGAAGAGCTGCTGCACGTTGCCGGGCTGCTGGATGACCCGCAGCCGGGCGTCCGTGAAGCCGCGCACGAAGGCCTTGGTCATGTGCGGGTTGCGCTCCACCGCGGCGGCGAAGGGCCGCAGCACAGGGTGCGAGTCGGTGAACTGCCCTGTCGTCATCTTGCGCTTCTCCATGATGGCGCCCACGGACTCCTTCCAGAAGATGAGCTTCATGCCCGCACCAGTCGTCTTCATGCCGCGCTGCGAGTGCACCTCGAGCATCGACCAGCGCGCCTTGTTGAGCGACATGGCAAGGTTCCACATGGCGTAGTAGTCACGCCGCACATCGGCATCCGTGTACGCGATCTCGCCAACGCGGTAGTGGAAAGTGTCGAAGTCGCGCAGCTCCTCCTCCAGCTTGAGGTAGTCGACGTCGGTGAGGGCAATGGCCGGGCCCGTCTCCTCGGCGCGGTCGGCGCTGGCCTGGTTGATGCGGCGCCACATCTCCTCCTTGCTCACCTCGTTCTGCGGCAGGCTGCGGTAGTAGTCCGTCGCCTCCTTCGTCCGCATCACCCGCGCCCCGTCGGCCGTGACCCGCCCGCCCGCCTTGGCGCTGCTCGGCGAGGGCGAGGACGACGGCGGGGGTGGGGCAGCGGTGGCGGCAGCGGCGCTGGCGGGCTTGGGCAGAGACGAGGAGGCGAAGGGCGAGGAGGGGAGGCGGCCGGCCGCAGCTCCCGCCGCGGGGCCCCCTCCGAGGCTGGACGGCGGCCTGCGCTGCGTCGTGTCCAGAGAAGCGGGTGGGGCCCGCCGCGGGAGGGACGACGGGCCCGCCGCGGGGCGTGCGGTTCCGCTCGGGGCGGCGCCCTGCAGCCGCGTCGCGTCACGAAGCTGGTGCGACGGGGCCGGCAGCTTGCCCGTCATGGCGACGGAGGCCATGTGCTCCGCCTGGGCCGCCTGCAGCGCGGCCTGACTGCCTGGCTGCTCGCACGGCAGCACGCCGCCCCCGGCGCCGGCCCCGCCGCTGAACGACGCCGGCGTCTTCTCGGCTGCCGGCTTCACAAAGGCGGAGATGGTGCCTGCATAGACGCCGATACCCTCGAGGCCCTCGCTGATGCCCGTGTCGCGCGGTGGCCGCATCCCTCGCGGCGCGGTGTGCGGCGCGGCGGGCGTTGTGGAGGAGCTCGACTGCGCCCGCCGCACCTCCGTGAGCACCGGCAGCGCGGCGAGCGATGTGGAGAATCGAAAGGGGCGCATGACGACTCGTAAGCGCTAAGGGGCAGAGGACTGGTAGTGTGAGGACGATGTCGAAGGACTAAGAGGCTAAGGTGGGGCACCACGAGGAGGCAATGTACGCCGCGCTCGCTCGAAGTACTGCGGGCCAAGTGCCCGGCCAGCGTGTTGAGTTGCGCACGGTGCCGCCTGTGCGAGGAAAAACAAAAGGAGCAAGGCAAAGCAGCGCAAGCGTAGCTGTGGGTAGCGGAGGACGGGGAGAGAGAGGGCGACACCCGCGCAGTCGTGGTGGGATGCACCGGAGTGATGAAGTGCGCCGCAAGAGGCAGAAGAAAAAAAGGAAACAAACGCTGCCGTGGCGGTTCGATCGTCCTCGCGGGCTGTCAGCCAGAGGTGCCAGCGCGTTCCCAATTCAAAGCCGACGTTTTTGGAGGGAGGGGTGTTCTCCCGTGAAACGGGTGAGGGAGGGAGAGGGAGGGGGGGGACGGGCGTGAAGAGTAAGGTAGGGGAGAGAACACGAACCGCACGTGATGGGCGAGTTGACAGCGAGAACGGGGGGGGGGGGCGGGGGCGGGTCCGTGTCGTGCACCGATCGAGGCGAGGAGACGAGAAACCCGGCACAATGGAGTGCGGCGCGCGTACCTCGCTTACCCGGCAAAGGTCTGTGCCGGTAGTCCACACACACCAACACTGCTGCTGTGTGTTCACTGCTCGCCTTCACCTTGTGCTTCCCCATGTGAGTGTGTGTGTGTTGTGTGTGTGTGTGTCGTAGGGACGACGGCGCACAGAGACCGCGAGCAGAAAGGGGGATGGAAGTTCGACAGAAAAAAACAAAACACACACACGGGATTGAGGGATCCCTTCCGTCTGTGTGAAGGCAGACACCGGCTAGTGAGATGCATAGTACAAAGTGGCATGGTGAGACCAGAAGAAGTAGATGCGGTCGGTGACCCATACAACAACAAAGGGGAAAAAAAAAGAGGAGCGGCAACGTTTGGCGGCTGCACGCGGCGAGGCGAGCCCTCAACGAAGGGAAGAAGGACGCACGAGAGGGTGACGAGCTCGTCCGCTGTGTTTCGAACAGCGGCACTGCGCGCTGATGCGCAGTGGTGCCGTTCTTGTGAAGACAACACAAGGTAGCGGTGGAGGAAAGGGAGGGAGAGGGAGGGCCGGTCAACACCGTGCGAGGCGCTGCCGTGCAAGGCAACGCAAGAGAAAGGGGAGTGGTCGTGTGTCGCTCCGGCACCTCCAACGAGCGCGCTGCTTCACCTGTCCCCGCAGCGTTCCAGCAAGCGCTGCTCCTCTCTGAGTAGGGCCAGGATGATCTCCGCGTCCTGCGGGGTCTTGATGAGCTCCGCGAGGAGGTGGGGCGGCGTAGCGGACCAGAGCAGCCACCGCGTCGTCTGCTGAAGTGAGAGGCTCGCAGGCTGCGCGGTCTCGACTTCGCCTTGGACGACACGTGTGTGG
The DNA here is from genome assembly GCA_030849075.1 of Zelonia costaricensis. Classification (NCBI taxonomy): domain Eukaryota; phylum Euglenozoa; class Kinetoplastea; order Trypanosomatida; family Trypanosomatidae; genus Zelonia; species Zelonia costaricensis. Next base: position 7,141 of record JASAOO010003042.1, on the reverse strand, counting down.
TTGGACGGGGCTGGGGCCTCGTGGAGTCGGCGGATGGTGCGCAAGCACGGCGAAGGAAAGCAGCTGGGGCCACGGTGCTGCGCGCTGCACGGACCCACGGGCCCACCCCCACGGACGGCGGGACGAGGTACTTGTCGTGCGGACACTGGAGGATGAGTCAACTCAATGTGGGGACTGGCGCCGCAACACCGGCCATGGAGCGTCATGGCCGAGTCGAATGTGATGACCTGCACGTACTTGCGCGTGTGCGACAGCCGCGGCATGCTCGTGGAGAACCCGTCGAGCGGCGAGCCGGACTGCATCTCGCGCAACCTCTGAGAGGAGCACGAGTAGGCCGCGTCCATCGTGCGTGAGCGGAGTCCACGACGAAGAAGAAGATAAACAGAGAGAGAGAGAGCGTGCGCGGGCAACGCTGTCGGTGCACAGCGTCGATCCGCGTCCCTCGCAAAGCAGTCCGGTGCGTGTGAGCTGGACGGCGCGCCGTGTGAACCGCCGCGGTCTGGATGCGATAGGAGGAGTCAGGTGGTGCACACGACAGTGCGTCAAGGTAGACAGCGGGTGCGCGTGGCACGCGTGTCAGAGAGATAGAGAGGAGAGAAAAGGGCAGGAGAGGAGGCAACGTTAACACGCGTGGGGAGTGGTCCAGGAGCTGTTTTTTTTTGTTTTCGAGACGACGACGGGCAGGCGCGATTGACGCTCGCTCTCTTACCGGAGCGAGGCACCGTCGCGGGACGTCCACGAGGATGCCCTGCGCCGCAGTCAGCGAGGGCGTTGAAGGTGAAAAGGCACTTGTCCCTTTTTTTTTTCGTCCGTCCTGTTTTGCGTTGTATGCGGACACCAGCATGCCGAAAGCGGGTTAAGCTGTTTGAAGAAGTGCCACACTGCTCGAGTAGAGGAAGAGAGAGGGAGAGGAAGGAAGCAGTCGTTAGAGAGAAAGAAGGATGTGAAGTCAAGGAGAAGAAACCACGTGGGGGTAGCAATACAGACCCCGTAAATCATGCGCACACACACACACATACACACCAGGAAGAGCCCAGAGCACTTCTGCACCCACACCCTCACACTATCCGCTGTCGCAGTCTCGCCAGGAGCATAGGAAAGGCGAACGCTGCAGCGACACGTGCACGGGAAGGGCATCGAGGCAAACCCACTGACCTCGCCAAGGAGAAGCTGCAGGAGGTGAACAAGGAAAAAAAAGGCACTTCGAGCAAAGACGCTTTACACGCGTGCACCTCAGCAACAGCAGCACGACGGAAACAAACAAAACCCAAATGCAGCTCCGAGACTGGTCCACACACACACACACACGCGTGCGTACATGAGCCTAGGTGACAAGTTGCCCACCAGAGCTCGACCCATTGCTTTTTTTTTTTTCGGACGCAGCGCCTACTTCATGAGGGCGCTCACGACGACCTCGGGTTCAATCACCTTCAGGTCCTGGTACGTCTGCCCAACCCCGACAAACACAATCGGCTGACCCAGCTCGTAGACCATCGAGAGGGCGGCGCCAACCTTGTCGTCGATTGTGTCAAACTTCGTGAGCACAATGCCGTCAATGCCACGCGAGCGCGCGCCGATGGGGGCGAAGTCCACGAGGCACTGATTGAACTTGCGCAGCTGATCGACGCCGTTGTTGCCGACAAGTGCCTCGCCAACGAAGAGGACAAGGTCCGGCTGGTTGTCGTGGATCAGCTTTGCCAGGGCGCGCATGCGGGACTCGTGATCCTGCATGCGGCCCGCTGTGTCGATCATGACAACGTCCGTGTGCTGTCGACCCGCTTGCGCCACGGCGGCGGCGGCGACGGCGGACGGGTCGGTGCCGTAGCCGAGCTGAAAGACCGGTACGCCCAGGCAGCGCCCGTGCACCTCGAGCTGCTCCACTGCGCCGTGCCGGAACGTGTCGCCAGCCGCCAGAAGCACCGAGTTGCCGTTCTGCTGCAACCAGTACGTCATCTTCGCCAGCGACGTCGACTTGCCCACACCGTTGACGCCGCACAGGACGATCGAGTACGGCTTGCCCGCCGCCTTCGCCGCCGCCACATCGCGAAGGATGTTCACCTCCCGCTTCGGCTGCAGGATGCGGCGCAGCGAGGCCGTCATCGCGTCTTCGACGGTGCGGTAGAGCGAGTCGAAGGTGCCGAGCCGCTTGCCGGCCAGCGACGTCTCCACCGACTTGCTCACGTGCTCGGCCACCTCCACCGCAACGTTTTTGGCGATGAGCTTCTCGCGCAGGTCGGGAATGATGTTCTTCAGGTCCTCGGCGTCCACCTCGCGCGAGCCGACGTACGAGCGGAGCCACGTCGCCAGACGGCCGCGCGACTGCCCCTCCCACTCCCGCTCCTTCACCGGCGCGATGGCGCCGTTGGGCAGGCGCTTAATGTACGTCTCGCGCTGTATGTTCGCCTGCGCCTGCAGCTCCGCCTCGGTCGCCTTCTTCTGGTGCGCCTGCTTCTCCACCATAGGGTCGTGCACGCTGCCGCCGCCGTCCCACTTGGTCGGCTTCTTTCCACGCTTCTTGGACGTTGCGGCGACTGGCGACTCCGAGGCGCTCGCCTTGCCCTGCTTCGGGCTTCCCCCGAGCATCAGGCGCCGCCCATCCTTGGTGACGATCACCTTGCCACCGGAGTGCTGGTGCTGGCGCTGATCCGGGGATGCGGGCTCGCCTGCCTCCCCGTCCTCCCCCGCGCTGTCCGCGTCACTTGGCGTCGCCGCGTCCCCACCCGCAGCAGCGCCGGTGTCGCTGCCGGAGTCCGCTCCGTCGACGCCCTGCCGAGTCGCCGCCTCCTCGCTTGCATCGAACTTGGCCAGCAGTGTGGCGTACTCGGCGCCAAAGTCCATCAAGTTGGACGCTCCAGGCGAGGCGGACGCCTTGTTACTATCCGCGTCGCCAGCTCCACCGAAGAAGTCCTGCTGCGCTGTCTGCTTGCCGTACTTTTTGGCGAACATCGTGGCGATGTCGCGCAAGAAAACATGCATGTAGTGCGGCTTGAAGAACTTGGGGTACACAGCCACGACGAAGAACCGCGCGTCGTTCTCGAGGGCCCAGCGGAGCTGGTAGTCGTCGACGCTGAAGTGCGTGAGCCCTGCGCGGTCCTCCAGCAGAACCTCCTGGATCAGCCGATTCACCATGGCCCGGCGGCCGGTCTCGTGCGTGGTTTGCTGCCACAGCACCACCCCACTGTCGCTCACAATCGAGAGCGTGTCGATCATCTTCTCTGATGCTTCAGTTGTTGTTGTTTTCGCAGGGCTCAGAGAGGTCGAGATGCGAGAGTACGCCCGTCACTTTTTCTGCTTGTTGTTGGCCGAGGGAAGAGTGGGGGAAGCGAGGGGGCGTCAGAGTATGGATTAGAGAACCCCCGAGATGTGTCGGATGAGATCGATGCTGAGGGATAGAAAAGGGACGACGAGACGGGAGTGGGTGGGGGGGGGGGGGTTGAGGCACGTGGGGTAAAGGGGGGATGGGGACACACGGCGTGCGAGAGGGGTTGGAGGGTGGTGCCCGTGGCACGCGCGCCTTCGCACGCAACTTTCATAATTGTCAACCCACTGCATGTCCCATCCTTTGATCTTTTTGTTTTTGCCACCTCCGCGGGTTCGGCATCAGGCAACTCCGTCAAGACGCGTCGGGTCCATCGGATATGGAGTTCCTGTATCGGGGTGCTGCCACGAAAGCGCCACCTCTTCAAGCGGCGGCGCGATCGAGCTGACCTCGCTTGCTGTTTGCGTTGAGTCTTATCGCACCCACTCCTCTGCAAGAACACACGCGCACCGCGCTGCCGGCCAGCGGCATCGAGGTGCGCCAAGCCCCACTACCACCATCCTCGCACGCTCCTCACCCAGGTCACTCCTGCGCAGGGGGTGGGGGCGAGGGGAGGGGGGGTTGGGGAAGCGGCTAGACGGCGGGGAAGGAGCGGCCATCAGCGAACCACAACGGAGGAACACATGATTGGCGAAACGAGACAGAGGCGATGGGGAGGGGGGAAGGGGGGGGGGGCAGGCGCGCACTATGCAAACATAAGACTCGCCCAAAAACACTCGCACGAGGCGCAGAGAGAAGGGCAAGGCAGCGGGGGTGGAGGGAGAGGGGGAAAGGGGTGATGCGAGCCGCAGAGCAGCGGCCCGCCCGCCGCCCCCCACCCTCCAGTGTGGTGGGGGAAGGCAGAGACCGGCAAGCTCCAAACTCGCCTCTGCCCCTCTCGTTCACCTTGACCTCTGCACCAGCAAGGTGTCCGCGGCGCCGCGACGGGGACGGAGACGGCTTCTCTCGATCAGCAGTGCCCTGCTCCGGCGGTCATGGGCACCTAGGCAGTGACGCCGGCAGAAAGCGGGAGTGAGGGGGTGGGGGGTGCGAGAGGCGTGATGGCTCGCCGGCGGAAGCGCGTGCCGAAGCTCAGTCGAAGCCTGAGAAGCCGGTGAGCACAAAGGCATCGTAGTACGTCTTTTTGTTCAGCTGGTGGCACCAGTTCCACGCCGAGGTGAGCCGGCCATCGATGCAGCTGCCCCCATCATCGCCCGACCCATCAAAGGCGTACTTGAAGAAGTCGCTGAGAATCATCAGCCGCAGCTCCTCGTAGCTGTGGAACTTGGACCGGAGCAGGTTGCGCAGACCAGGGTAGTTGTCGTACTCATGCGCCGCCCCCTGCGACTCCCCATCCTCCTCCTCGTCCAGCTCATGAAAGACGTAGCGCAGCGCACGCAGCGTCTGCACAACGGGCTGCACGAGCCGCGGAATCACTGTGTACTTGTCGATGAAGACGAGCGGGTTCGGCACATCGCGGTCACCGAGGTGAATCACCTTGATGCCAACCCAGCCGCCCATGCGCTGCTCCGTATCTCGAACCAGGCGCGACATGCCTGCGTAGCTCTTGGGCGCAGAGCAGAGTCGGTGGAAGCCCTGGCCCGTGTTCGTGATGACGTACTGCCCCTGCCCAGAGACGAGCATGTCGTCCTCGGCGACCTCCCAGAGAGTGAGGATGCTGCGCTGCACGTTCTCCCACAGCAGCAGCGACTCCTGCACGTACTGGCAGTGCGTGGCGTGGCTGTGGGTGAAGCAGGCGCCACCGCGGCCGTGGCGAATCGCGACGTTGTAGGGGTCGTCCGACGGCATCGCCTCGAAGTCGCGGGCGAGCCAGCGGCGCAGCGTGTGCAGCGGCCGCGTGTTGGACTGCACAAAGGCATACACGTCATCGATGCTGCGCAGGCAGTGCTCAATGACCTCCTTCTTCACCGCATCGCCAGCCCCGTGGCGGTCGATGAGGGACTGCATCCCCGCCTGCCTCTCCGCACCGCTCCGCCGAAGGAAGTCGCTGCGCAGCCCCTCGTCCTCGACCAGCGCCTCGCAGCCGACAGTCGCCAGCGCCTGTCCTACGGTGCGGATCGGCACGACTAGCGTGCTCTGGATGCCGAGGGCGCGCTGCAGGGCACGCTTCTGCACGTCCTGCAACATCATCATTAGCTTGCCGAACTCGCCGCGATGGCTGAACGGGTTGAGGCGCTTGTGGCGGCGCACAATCTCAATCAGGTCCTCGAGGAGCGGCACGACGGTGCTGACGGTTGTGTCACCGGCCATGAGCGACTCCTTCATGGAGCGCGGAATGGCGTCCGACGCGATGGCGAGGCCGACAACGACGTCGATGAACTCGCGCATCGCCGCCTCCATGCGGCCCTCCTTCCCGTACGGTCGCATGAAGTCATCCACGTCATCGGTGTACTCGCTGACCTTGAGGGCGGCCACGATGAGCTGCAGCTTCTGCCGCTCGAGGTCCGTCAAGCGGAGTGGGTACTGCAAGAAGGGCATCGTCAAACCTACAACGCGAACACGCGTGCTGGTCCTCTGCGTTGACGGTCAACGATTCGACGGAAGATCGGAGGATGAAGGCACAACGGTGCCTTCGTTGGAAGGAGTAGGGAGAAGAGACGGTGCCCACCCAGTCCGTTCCTTTCCTGCCCAAGCCTGCGTTGCGTGCGCTTGACTCTGGGTCTTCTCCACGGAATGACACAAGCGAAGGTGCAGCTGCCTGCGCTATTGTGCGTGTGTATGTGTGTATGTGTCCGTGGGCGCCGGCCCTTTCAGAGGCGTGAGGGGGAGGGGGGGGGCGTAACGTGAGAGAAGGGACGTTGAGCAAGTCACGAGTCAGAGCACCAACGCAGCGCGCACCCCACAAATCAGCATTCAAACGAGCACGCGAACAAGAAAGGCGGAGGCCACAGAGGCACCAACAGCAGAGCAGAGCTACCCCCAAAAGCTGCGGGAGGCCGGCGAGTGCAAGCTACGGAAAGGAGCACCAGGGAAAGGGAAGGGTACGGGACGCACACACACACACACACATGTACCAGCTGATCGTCTCCCTTGTGGTGCACGTGTGGCACGTGCGTCAGGGAGAAGACGGTGGTGATGGCGGTGAGAGTAGCGGTGGTCAAGATGAGCAGACGCACCACACGTCAACTTTTCCTGGAGTACAATTGTGTTGGATCGAGAGTGAAGGTGGGAGGGGGGGGGCGTAGAAAGGGGTGAAGACATCGTGTCGACGAAGCCGCGCGCAGTGCGGCGGCTAAAACCTATTCGGTCTTTCTGCATTGGCGCGTGGAGGGGAGGGGAGCCATCAACGTTCCCTTTTGACGAAAGTGGTGGAGGTAGAAGGAGCGCGCTGTTGCTCGAGGCGTGCCATCGGAGAGTCCGTCCTACGTGCGAGCACGGCCTTGACCGACAACTGTGGATGCTTGTTTGCCACTTCCCTCTTGATTTGATTCTTTTTGATGTTCGTGGTTACTTTCGCCGCCGCCGCGACGAGCCTTCTTCGCGGTTTTGTCTGTGTGTGTGTGTGTGTGTGTGTTTTGGGGGGCACGGAAGAGAGAAGGTAAAGCTAGGCGTGAAATACGACCCCCTCCCCTCCCCTCCTCCTCTCCCCCTCGCGCCTCACACAGAACCCCGTGACGGGAAAGAGGGGAGAAGAGTCAACGTGTGCGGCTGATGTGGTGGAGCGCGGGAAAACGTAAGACAGTGCAGAAAAACGGCGTCACACATGCACGCACACAAGCACCGACGCCTCTGGCTGTCTTTCGCTTCCTGTTGCACACCGACACGCGCGCGAGCGGGAGCGCCGTCAGACGGGGCAAGGATAGGGGCCGCCAGGGGCGGGAA
>JASAOO010003041.1:0-18829 GCA_030849075.1 Zelonia costaricensis | reverse complement strand
ACCAGGTACACTGGCAGTTCTTGTGCTGGGATTGACCCCGTGTTTCTTTTGTTCTGCTTTCGTGGCCTTGGACTCATCCAGCTTTCCACACTGTGTCGCACCGGATGCCTCTAGCTGGGGGCTCAGTGCACCACCCTGAACGACTGGCGTGGAGAGGCGAGCAATTCCTCCAAACGGAGAACAAAGGACTGGAAGGGCGTGTACAAGATTAAATCGAAAAAAAGACACAAGAAGGGATCGAGGAAACACAAAAGGAATGGTGGAGTCGCGTGCTTCCTTGTTCGAGGCGGAAGCGGCTCTCTCGTTTTCCCCTGTCTCTTCCCCACCACCTCTGCCTGCGTATATGCCCATATGTGCGTGTGTGTGTGCGTGTGTCTCAACCAATAAACATCTTCATTTTTTTTCTTTGAGAATTTGTGTGCCCCGTGACTCACATGTGGCCTCCGGTTGTTTTCTGAGCTGCTTTCACCCCGCCTCTTTCTGCTGCTCCTCCTCACGTGCAATGGGCACCGCCCCTCGAGTGGGCGCAGTGGTGTCAAGTCTGCGCATCGCCCTTCGCTTTTTATCGCATCCGAAGTGGCGGCCCTATCAAACCCAACGGGCTTCAGCACCACACGCAAAGGGCACATGGAGCGAGACTCTTGCTCCTTCTTCCTCACCACGACTTCTCGTCTCCATTGCGAGGAACCTCCTTCGCGCATTTCTTACGGTGTCCAGCGCTAGCGGCTCTCCGTGAAACGCACGGCTTACCAGCTCTGTATGGTCCCCCCCTCCCCCCACCGCAACACCGGACCCGCGGCTCGCCCGCTTCCTTCTCGAGCCTTTTCTGCCCGTCGCACCGGCTCCTCTTGCCCCGAGCACTGGGGTGTGACGGCGGTGCCTTGAGAAAAGGCAGGTGAAGTAGCATGCAGCCTGTAGAGTAATAATGTTCGGTTGGTCAGATTCGAGCTTTGAGTGGGGGGGGGGAAGGAAAAGGCTCATTCTCCCGATGTGTTGTTCAACTGCTTCGGCTCTCACGCACCGACACGAGGCGATTTAGCTCACGTCTTGTTTCATGCCTGTTTCTTGAATCTTACCTTCCTCCTCCCCTGCCCGACCAGCGCCGGGAAAAAAAACAAAAGTGCGAGTTCTCCGACACTCCGCAACCTCCTTGGCGGCACCTCCGCAGTGAAAAAACAGGAGCCCCGACTCCGAGTGCATCGCAGCTTGGGTCTCACCGGCAGTGCAAGAGTTCTCCTCCCCTTGTCCAAAAAAGAGCGCTTCAACCCACGTGACTGCACTCCCTCGTATTTGCATCCCACTTCGCCTTTCCCGGTTGTACACACACACACACACACACGCACATACGCACACGTACCTGCACCACCACTTCCCTTCCCCGCGCACGTACTTCCATTGCGTGCTCAACCCCCCCCCTCCTCCTCCCTCCCTCGACTGCTGACGACCACCAGCACCAGATCGTCTTGCGCTCTCTCTTCTAAGCTCCTTCCTTTAAAACGCCCTACTCACCCACCCACCCACCCCTCCCGAAGTTCTCTCCTCCCTTCCTCTCTCCCCAAAACACAACAATAACAGCAGAAAGATGCCGGCCTCTTACCCCGACAGCCGCATCGAGGAGACCCTCGCGGTCATGAAGCCCAAGTTCCTCGAGGTGTTCAAGGTGGCCCCGAGCGAGGTGGAGTGGCTTCTCTTCACCTTTGCCCCGGGCCGCGTGAACTTCTACGGCGAGCACACCGACTACATGGGAGGCTACGTGTGCCCGGGCGGCCTGCGCGAGGGCTGCCACATCCTCGTCGGCCGCGTCGCCAAGTTCAAGGACGCCAAGCTGCGCTTCGCCACGACCAAGGGCCAGCACTACGAGCTCTCCTCCATCGAGGAGGGCAAGCACAACAAGGACTGGTCGACCTTCGCCCGCGGTGCCGCCTGCATCATGCTGAACGACCTCGGCATGAAGCTCACGGACCCAGCGCTGCAGGGCATGTGCCTCATCTCCCACGGCACCCTCCCGATGGGCTCCGGCATGAGCGCGTCCGCCTCGTACGACGTGGCGCTCCTCAACGCCATCCGCAGCGTCGCCCTCGGCACCTACAAGGCTCGCCCGAAGACGTCGCCGAGCCACTACCCGGAGCTCGACCGCGGCAACCGCGACGACAAGATCAAGCTGACGAAGCAGGCCCTGCTGATTGAGACGAAGTACTGCGGCGTGAATGTTGGCATCATGGATCAGTTCTCGTGCGTGCACGCCACCAAGGGAACGTTCATGGCGCTCGACTGCGACACCTTGACGTTCAAGAACCACGAGATCGGAAACATCACCGGCCCGGACGCCTGCTTCCTGCTCATCAACTCCATGGTGAAGCACGAGCTGACGGCGGCGGACCACGGCAACGGCTACAACGCCATCCGCAGCGACATCGAGGGCGCCGAGCAGGCCGTCAGCAAGATGAAGCTGGGCGGCAAGCCGTTCAAGTTCTGCCACATCGCCCGCAACCCGACCCAGTTCACCAAGGAGGACCCGGTGAAGTTTGTGGCAGAGTGCAAGTCGGCCATGACCCCGTCTCAGTACGAGCGCGGCGTCTTCAACGTCGCCGAGCAGCTGCGCACCATCGAGTTCATTGGCCTGTCCGACCCCGCGTGCCCGCTCTCCCAGCCGCAGCGCTACGCCCGCGCTGGTGAGCTGCTGAACGCGACGCACACGGGCCAGCGCGATGCCCTGCGCATCTCGACCCCGGAGCTGAACTTCATCCAGGAGGCGATCAACAAGGAGGAGGGTGTGGCCGGCGGCCGCCTCATGGGCGGCGGCTTTGGCGGGTGCATCCTGCTGCTGCTGAAGCGCAGCGCCGTGGAGCGTGTTGTGAAGAACGTGCAGGCAGGCTTCACGGCGAAGTTCGGCCTCACCCCCGAGGCGTACCCGGTGGAGCTGTGCGACGGTGCCTTCATCGTGTCCCTCTGGGGCGGCTCGAAGTCCGCCCTGTAGGCTGCTCGCCACACAACAAAAGGACCAAAGGTGCGCAACAGGCCAAAGAGAAGACACGAAGCGGTTCGATGCGAGGAGTACGCAGGCGTGACGCGGACGGCAAGGGGGATAGAGTTCGGGCCGGAACGAGCGGGGCTTGCACGAGATCAGAAGCACACACACAAAAAAAAACGAACTTCGGAGCTCGACTGTAAGGCTGGTGGCCGTGTCATGTGGTTGGTTTGTGGACGCGGTTCACCCGCGGCGCCGTCCACGCCTACTCGCCAAGTGTGCCATGTTCCTCTTCGCCCCCCCTTCGCCGACCTTCCTGCGGGCGCTTTGCCTTGTTGTTTCCTGTTCTCTCTTGCGTACACGGGACGCGTCGTGGTTGGGAGTGCTTCTGGAAGCCTCCTCCCTCTCTTCTGGTACGCAGTGCGAGTTACTCGAAGAGGCCGGAGAAGGGGGGCCAACGGGAGAAGAACAAAAGGAAACCTGTCGCGTCATCTACAATGCCGGGCTCACATCGCGGCACATACGAAAAAAAGGGTGGGTTGCGATTGTGTTGCCCTCTTCGTACACACACACACAGACACACGTTTTCCTTCCCTTGCCTTTTTTGGCCTCTCCCTTTGCTCCTCTGCTCCGCTTTGGTTCTCTTCTCTTCTCTTCTCCGTGTGCGGTGCGCATGAATGCCGTTAGCGTTTCTTTTCTTTTCGTATTGGCGTTGTGCCCGTTTCCCGCGGGCTTCCTCGTGCGGTTACTGAACTCCTTTTTTTCTCTTTCTTTTTGACCCTTCGCGGTTTCGCTCCGCTTCCCCCCCCTCCCTCTCTCCTCTTCCTCATTTTTTCTTCTTCTTTTCATGTGCTCACAGCTCTTCGTTTGGAGGGGGGGGGTGGGAGTGCAGTTTGAACGGAGTCACATATGGCACACACAGCACAACGACGCTGACGCTTCCCCGGCCCCTCTTCGCTCACCTCCTAAACGACGTGAATGCGGGCTTGCGGCAGTGTGCACGTGTGTGTGTGTGGTGTCGAGTGCTTGTAGGCGGGTGTGTGATATGAGGTGCGGCAGCGCACCGCCGCTCACACGCTGAGACTCCCGGGCTAGGCTTTCACACCTTGCAGCGCGCCGCTCTGGCGAAGGCAAACCCGGACTCCTCAACGTACTTGCAGCTTCCACCTCCCACCGTTTCTTGTTTTCTCGCCCCCCCCCCGCCCCCCCGCTTGGCCGCCCCTTCGCTCCTCTTCTCGTTTCTCCTCCAGGCGTCCCGGCGCACCGTGTCTGCGAAGCCCTCCACGTTTCAGCCGACGTCCCCCCCCCCGTCCTTCCCTGCAGGTTTACCTCTCCCTTCCTGCTGGTCTCACATAGCATCTGTGCCGCCATCCCCCTCAACGTCGACTGAGCGTGAAACGCTCACGCACTGACGGAGGCGACAGCGTCGCCGCTCGCTGGGTCACGGGAAGAGGCGACGCAAAGGGGCCAGCCACGGCGGCAGCGTTGTCCTGATCCCGCCGCAACTCCCCTTCCCCTCCTTTGACACTGCACGTCCCTCTCTCTATTTTCCTCACTCCTCCCCATCTCGGTTTGGCCAACGCCGCGTTGCCCTGCTGCCGGTGCCACCCGCCTCGCCCATTTCTTCTCCTCCTGCTCCCCACGTCGCTCTCGGGCGAGAGGTGCACCACCGCCACGTCAGCGGCTGAAGCGGCGCGGCTCGTTTTCGCTTTGTCCTTCCTTGGTTGCCTCCCTCATTGTTTTCTTTTCCGCCTCACAGATGCCGTCGTGTCTCCGATGTCCAGGGCCCGAGGAAAAAAAAAAAGAGCACAACCAAACACACGCACAAACACAAACACAAGAAGTGCATGGCTGCAACTAGCAAAAGAAAAAAAACACGAAAACGTAACTGCAGACCCCTGGACAACGAGGCCCTTTTCCTCACACGTGCAGCGGAGCTCTGCTCTCCTTCCTTCGCCCTCCCTTCGCGCCTCTCTCCAATTTTTTTTTTGTTAGAGGGAGGCGGGTAGGATGCGAAGTTTTAGTGGAGGTTCTCTTGTGCACCGTGGGGAATGGGATGACACATCTTCCGAGTGCTCACACAACCTCACCCCCAAAAAACTTGATCTTGATCTTTCTTCCTTTGCTTCGGCAAGCTCTTTCTCTGTATCACGTTGTGCTCTTTTCTTTTTGTCACCGATGAGGGGGAACGGAGTCACTGCTTCCGTCTTGAGACCCCCATCCCCACCTCTCTGTGTAGGGGAGGAAAGGGGGAAGGGTGTCCACGTCCTCGCGCGCGCGTGTGTGCGTAAGTGTCTCTGCGTGTTGCCCACGTGTGCGGGTGGCCCTCCTTCCGTACCGATGTGCCAGTGCTCCTTCCGTCTTTCACCTCCTTCCGAACCGTTCCTTCTCTTCTTTTTTTCTTTGTCCAACACGGGACACGAGGACTGTCTTCTCTCTCTCCTCCGTCTTCTCCTCGCCCCTGTTACCGAGCGCGTGCGTGTGGGAGTGTATGAGGCACGTAGTGGATCACGAGACCGGCGCCCGCCAACCGCGGTGCGAGGCGGCGGTCGCAAGGGACGCGCAGAGTTTCAAAAGACACTCAAAAGAAGAAGCACACACAAACAACAAAAAACGTCTACGCTTTCCAATGAATGAACTAAACAAGAAACAAAGAAAAAAAAGAAAGCAAAGGCGTGCACACTTCTTCTTGTCAAGAAAGAAAAAGGGTGATGAGTCTCTTTTCCCCTTTTCCAGTAGCCGCCGGCTGTGGTTCCCCTGTAGCTGAGTCGCAGGCGCCTTAACGTAGGGCAGAGAGCGTCTTATTTGGGGGGGGGGGCAACGCAATGCACGTTGAGATGCCACGCTCGCACACTTCTCACACAACCTCTCGTCCTCCGCCAACCAATCGCTTCCTTGACCTCCCACGCTGGGTCTCCAACCACCTCCCCTCTCCCCCCCCGCACCTGCACACCTTCTGCCAACACGGACACCGCGGGCTCACTTCGCCCGCTCCGTTGCATGTTGCGCCACCGTGAGAGCGACAACTACCCACACCCGGCACCCCCGTTTAGCGCCCCTTGACGTCGCTGCAGCGCACCGCCGACTTCTAGTACTAGAGGATAGCATCAAGATCCCCCCACGGGCACGCCGCACGACACCCCAGCCCTCCCCCGTCTCACCCCCATCATTGCGTTCTGTGCGCGTGTCATAGCGTTAGGCCCCCCCTCCCTCCCCCTCCCCCTCCTCCTCCCGCCCCTCTGAAACTCCTCGAGAGGAGCACTTCTGCGGTGCTCGTTTGTGTAGCCCTAGGCAAACTCTCCCCTCTTCTCTTTCCCCCCCCGCCCTGCGTAGTAGCTCAAGCGCCGTCACCGACGTGGAGGCGTCCCTTCTCCGTGTCAGCTGTTCGTCTCCTTTTTTTTCCCTCTCTCCTCCTCTCTTCGTTGCGGCTGCTCGCCGCGCGCGTTGTGTTTCCCCAGCGCGGACCCGCCCCGCCCCACCCTTTGCTCCCGCACGTCTCCCTGACAAGTGTCTCGCTCCCCCCGTGGGCGGTCGCCGTGGCAGTACAACCCCGCTTCGTTGGTGTTTGAGCGCACCTCCCTCTGCTGTCCGTTCTTTGCTCTTTCCCTCCTTCTCGTAGTACCGCGGCGTCTCTTGCTGCCCTCTGCCTCGCCATGACCGAGTACCTCAACGACATGGCCTCGGCCAAGGCGGGCGACGCGATGCCGCCCATCAACCTCGGCCCGTACGACAACCCGCTGCTGTGGAACAAGCTGGACCCGTACGGCGCCGACCGCGGTCACCAGCGCCGCCCCATGACGGTCTCGCGAGACTTTATGGAGCTGAACCAGGTGCCCGTCGTGTACCGCGACCAGTGCGTGCACCGCTGGGTCCCCTTCAACCGGTGCATGCGCAACCTCAAGCCCGTCACGTGGGGTACGGTGAACTGCCACGAGTTCGAGGAGGCGTGGATGGTGTGCCGTGCACACGAGACGTACCGCCTGCAGCTTCTAAAGAGCAAGTTCATGGAGCTGACCAAGGACTACACCGCAGAGGACAAGAAGTTCTTCCCTAGCGTCATGTACCTCGGCATCCCGTACTACCTGCCGTCGTTTTACTGGAACCTGGCCGCCTCGCAGCGGCTTAGTGGCTGGGACGAGAAGGACCCGACAAACCCAGTCATGTGGCGCGAGCCCAACCGCTCCCTCATGCGCTCCGAGTTCTCGCCGACGAACTGGGAGAAGGGCACCATGACGAGCGCCTACGGCCACAAGATCATCCCAGACGAGATCGTGCACGACATGATTCCGTCGTTCCCTCTGCCGGAGGACAAGCGGCCGCAGGCTGTGTAGGCCACCGCAGCTCCGTGGTCTCGATCTCGCTCGATCGGAGTCGCTGAGGTGCAGCGTGCACGCAGTGAGGGAACCGCGAGGGCTGCTGTGGAATGAGAAAGCGGAGCCTCGCTGAACCGCTGCCGTGCGTGCCCCGTGTGTGTGGGGTGCCACGACGTATGGCTTTCAAGACACACTTCCAGCAACAAGTACCAAAGACAGCATCAGAAGAAGAAGAAGAGTCTAGACAGGCACGTTGGCGCTGCAGTGCCGGTGTACGACGCTGAAACTCTGCTCTCCCTTCGCTTTATAATCGGCTGCCTTGCGACTCTCTCCCACTCGCTTGGCCCGGCCGGGGAACTACGGACCTTGCCCTGTCGACTAGGCGCACGCGGGGTGCATGCAAAGGCAGCGCGTAGGTGCAGGGTCACGAAGGGACAACCGTCTCTGCTGCACTTTGCGTCGTGCCCCCCTCTCCCCACCCCCACGCTCGGACTTTAGTGGCTTCGTGAGGGCGTGCGTCGGCAGTCGCGGCGACGCCTTCTCACTCGAGATGCCGGTGCGCAGTTCTGCTCCATCCTCCCTTGAACCCTCTCCTCGCCTTTTCCTCTCCTCGCGTGTTTGTGCTTCTCACAGGTACCGCTAGCATCTCTTCACTTTTTTTTGTGTGTGTTCCGCTCACTGCACCGCACACGAACTCCCCGTGTGTTTGGAAGTCATGCACATTCATTTTGCCTATCGTACTCAACACTCACGGCAACACCCATGAAGCCGAGAATAGAGCCCCTTTTGTTGTGGCGCGCGTTGCGCGTGGTGGAGCACAGAAGTGGGTGTGCGCTGTCAGCTGTCGCGCAGCCCCAGCGGCAGTACGGGGCCCCGTGCAGGTCGTGCGGTGGGAGCGACAGGCCGCCCTCTCCACTGGGGCCGACAAGGCCGCGTAGTGCGGCCCGGCCGCGCGCATTCACCCCTCCGCGCGGTGCCGCCGCCAGGTCAAGGAAGCGCGCCAAGGCAGACGCGGCCCCCGCCTTCGTCGCACCGACGTCGCCATCCTCGTCGTCATTGTCCATGGCCCCGGCACGGGGGACACCCCTAGCGTCCGTGGTGCGAGTCGCAACGCGACTGCGCCGCAGCCGCGTCCCAGATGCGTGTCCGCTCCTCTACGCCGCAGAGATGAGCTTCTCCGTCTCCAACCTTGCCGCGGTGGCGGCGGCCTCGCCGGCGGACTCGCACGCGTACACCATGGCCGTGCTGCACGAACTTCACACCGCGGCACCCACAAGCGGGGAGGAGGCGGTGTCGGCGAGGGGTGCGCATCTCGTGCACGCCGCGCCCCTGCTGCAGCAGCGCTGCGTGGCGTGGTCAGACGAGGCCCTCCTTCAGTGCCTGTGCCAGCTCGTCTCCGTGCCAGACGTGGCAGCCGCGGACACGGTGAGGCCGCTCATGAGCGAGCTCGTGCGTCGGTGGGCAGCCACCGTGGCGGTGGCGAGTGCTTCAGAGGCGGTGCGCGGCTCGCAAGGGCCGCAGTCGAACACGGAGTCTGCCATGCGCCGCCTGATGGAGGCGGCGTCGCCGGCGTTGCTGCCGGTGGTGGTGGAGGCGTGTCAGGTTGTTGCACCGCGTGTTGATGCCGTTGACGCCGAGACGGCCGACGCGGCGCACACCACAGCTTCACCGCCGGTGGCGGCATCGTCGCAGGACGTAGGGCAGGCGGAGGCCGACCTGCACGGTGACCGCCGCTGGCACCCGGGCCTGGGCGGGAGGGCCGTGCGCGTGTGTGTGCAGCAGATGGTCGATGTCCTGACCGCCCCGTCAGCCGATCGACGCCGGGGACGGCCGGAGGAGGAGGACGCGGCGACTGCAGTGCCGCTGGCTGTGCGTCAGCAGTTGCAGCAGTGCTGTCTGTGCGCCGTGCCCCGCAACATGGATGTCCGCACGCGGCAGGACTGCGCCATGCTGGCGATGACAGCGCTCAAGCACGCCCCGCTCCCGGCGCTCCTCTCCGCCTACGCGTACTTCTGTGCGGAGGGCCTCGTCTCCGCGGTGCTGGCGCAGCGCTTTCTCGCGCACTGCGGCGTCTGCGTCGAGCACGTCGTCCAGCGCGGCCTCTCCCTCACCGTCGCGCTCTCACCTGCCACCGCGCCGGCTGCGGCCGCCCACGCCATCGTGCACGCCCGCGAGGCGGTGCTGCGCAGTGGCCGGGAGTCGCGTCAAACCGAGACATCACTGCGGTGTGCCGCCGCGGCGCTGAACGCGCTGGGCTACGCAAACGTCGTGCGCTCGTTCTTTGAAGCCGCGGCGCCCGATGCAGCCGCGGCGGCTCTGGCGCTGAACGAGTCGGCACACTCCGTCATGTCGCAGGTGCTGCTCGGCGACGTGACGGGTGCCGTTGCGTCGCTGGGCACCCTCGGCACGTCCCGGGCGGAGGGGTGGGTGATGGTGCCGCCGGCCGTGTTGGAGTGCATGGCGGTGGTGAGCCGGCTCGTCGGCCGCGAGGGGCGCATCGAGGACGTGGACGCCCTCTACACCGCCCTCGTGGCCTTCCACAATGCCGGTCTGTTCATTAGCTACTACGTCGAGTGCGTGCTGGCGGGCGTCTGCGACCGCATGCGGGCGATACGCCGGCAGCGGCAGGAGCAGTGCGTCTCCGGCGAGCGGCGCGCGGGCGGCGGCGGGGACCTCGTCGGGCGTGCGCCCCCACACGAGGTGCTGGAGCGAGTCGTTCCCGTGCTTCGCGCGGCCCTTCGCTACGTTGGCGATGAGCTCAACGCGGACATGATCCTCGAGCTGGTCGAGACGTCGCTGCACCTCGGCGAGTACGCGGTGCCGCTGACCGCTGCGGTGGTGTGGGCGTTCCGGGCCTGGATGGAGCTGAGCCTGTGCCTGCAGGAGCTTCTCTGCCGCGTGGATGCCTCGACGCACAACGTGCCCTTCCTGTACTACTACGCCCTGTGCAACGCGAGGGACTTCGGCGCGGCCGACGTCTTCGACCACCTCGCGGCGCTGTGGCACGTGGACGGCGCTGCCATTTGGAACCGCGCGGCGCACCTCGCGCCGTCGTGTCAGCTCTGGAAGTGCGCCGCCTGCGGACGCCTCAACAGCGACCGCTACAACTACTGCGTCTGCTCCGCGCTGCGCTACAGCCACGTCGTGTGCGGTGCCTGCGGGTACGCGCAGGACGAGCGGCTGCGCCAGTGCCGCAGCTGCGGTGCGACGCTGCTAACCGCGGCCTCGCTGGCCGGCGCGGTGGCCCGCAAGGCGTGGCACTGCCGCGACTGCAAGGCCCGCAACCCCGCGAAGCAAACGCTACGGTGCTTTCGGTGTGGCCGGCCGAACGGGCCCGGGGTGCAGGCCGCGGCGAGGGCCCTTGACGGGTGCGATGGCTGCCGCGGCGACGGCGCGGATGCCGTGTACGCGGCCGCGGTTGGGGTGTGCCACTCGTGTGGGTCCTTCAAGATGGACCACGCCGCTCAGCGCAGCCTCGTCTGGGTTTGTGTGGGCTGCCAGCAGCGGCGCAGCACGCTCGAGCGTGTTTGTCCGTCGTGCCCGCAGGTGGAGTGCCTGCCGCACGCGGTCTGCCGCGACCCCGTGAGCACGCCGCGGGTGTGTCGGCACTGCCACCGCGAGGAGCGAAACCCGTTTGCGGTCGCCTGCGGCGGGTGCGGGAGCGAGGCGGACCCCTTCGCTCCGGCGACTAGCTCGGCAGCGGCTACCACTAGCTCTCTCTCTGCGGGTGCAGGCGGCACAGCCTCCCCGCCCCGCACTGCCCACGCCTGCCACTGGTGTTTCCACTGCCAGAGCGCGCAGCCGTGGGACGCCTCGCTGCCGGCGCTCTCACAGCGCTGTCACGGCTGCGGCGCGATGTGCGAGGAGAGGGGGCTGTGCGCACTGCCACAGCGGACGTGCGGGGCTTGTGGGGCGGACCTGCCTCTGCGCTACGCGGCCAGCGCCGTGTGCCCGCACTGTGCCGGCGTGATGGAGCTCCCTCCGCAGCCGCCGCAAACGGTGGCCGCGGCCTCGGCGGTGCGGCTCTGGACTACCGTGACCATGCTGCACACGTGCGAGGTTGTCGACGGCTGCTGTGGGCGGGACGCGCTGTTGGACGAGGCGGCCGCGGCCTCTCCCTCCGCCGTGGTGCCGGTGGGACCGACGACAGGCGATCTCTCGGCCTTCCTGCGACGTCGGCCGGTGCTGGAGCGGACCGTGACGCTGCTGCGCTGTGAGTGGGGCGGCATCGACGACGTGGCATTGTGGCTCAGCATGCGCATGGACATGGCCACGGTGCTTGGACGGGCGCTGAACCGTCTCCGCGCACGTCTGCCCACGTCACTCGCGGCACGCCGCGTCTCGGCACTGCTCCAGGCAACTCTGGCACACGTCGATGACGTCTGCGGCGCGGCCGCGACGGGTGATCGCAGCGTTGTTGGCGGCCGCGTCCTAGCCCACTTCACGGGGCTTGAGGTGTGCCACGAGTGCCTGGGCACGCACCCAGCCGAGCTCTGCCCCTTTGCAGACGGGGGTGGGGCGTGGACGTGTGCGGAGTGCGGGGCCGCCAACGACAACGCCGATGTCTGCCGCTACGTCTGTGGCGGCTGCCTTTCGCTTCGGCCGGTGGTGCAGGACATGTTGGTGTCGACGTGCTGGCAGTGCCACGGCTGCGACCGGGCCAACCCGCAGCTGGAGCGCTACTGCATCTACTGCGGGCTGGAACGGGCAGGGTGGACGCCAGCGCTGCTGCTGCCGGCGCCGCCGGACAGCGAGGCCGCCGCAAGCCGCACTGAGGAGAACGCGAGCGTCGCGCACAACGCCGGCTTGCCGCCCCACGACTCCTCCGGTACCGGCAGCGTCGCCACCACAGGGCAGAACGCGGCGTCGCCGCCGCGCGACGACGAAATTCCGTTTGCGCCGGCCAAGTGCGCACTGTGCGGACTCGTCTACATCGAGGCCCGGTGCCCGCTGTGTCTCAACCACATCCCCGACGTGGCGGATGCGAAGGGCACGGTGTGCCAGGTGCACGCTCGCTGCGCCTTCATCCAGCCCAGCGGGACAACGAGGCCGCAGGACCGCATCTACGTCGGAGAGGCGCTGCTGCAGGCCAACCCACTGCGGGAGGGGCTCCTGGTGCACTACACCGCCGAGCTCGGCACGGGCGGCCGCATGCAGGCGAGGGCTCTGCGCTACTGAGCAACTCAAGCGTACATGCCCAACGCCGGCGCTACGAGTGGCGAGGCCACACGAGGTGGGCAGCTCGAGTGTGAAGTCCGTCGCCGCCGAGCGGTGCGATTCGTTGTTGCCTTGCGGGCAGGGGCAGGCGAACCTCATCGGAACTGCATCCTCCGCCCTCTCCGTCACACACACACACACACACGCACACACAGATGCACAGACACCCAATTACCCCCAAGGCAATGATGAGTGGTCAAGCACACAGGAAGCTGTTGTCTTTGTTCTTTGCTTCTTCTGCGCTTGTGCTCTGCGCGGCGAGGAGAAATGGACAGCGCCGTGCTGTTCCCTTTTCTCGTGCCCTCGACCTCTTCTGCGTTCTGCGGCTGGCCCGCACATGGACTTCAAGTCTCTCTCACTCCACCTTTCGGTTTTGTGGTTCCCCCTCCTCCCCCCTGCTCCCTCTCCTGTCACTACCCCGCGCGCGCTCGAGTACCACGACCACCATCGCCGGCATCGAGGCCACCACTGCGCAGGCACTTTTTTGTGTGTTTCTCTGCTCCTTTAGCCGCTGCCGTCTGCCTCACCGCATCAACTGCTGGTGCGGCACTCGTGGTGCAGCCTGCAGCACCACGCGTCGTTCCCTTTCCCACTCTTCCCCTCCCTTCTCCGTGGCCCGCCGACCCCGGCCTTGCCCATGGCGGTCCGTCCCGATGACTGGACGTTGTCGGGCATCTGTGGGGCGGTGGACTGGACCGTGGCGCAGCATCCCGCTGCATTCTCGCCCGCTCACCCGCTGGATTCTTTCCATATGGAAACCTCGGAGCTGGCGCAGACCTACCCGGGCCTGTACACGGAGCTCACCCCCACGGTGCTCACGGGGCACAGCACCGCCTCTGCCGACGACGCGCCCGTCGTGTATGCGACTGTCTCGTCCTTGGTCGACCTCGCCAAGGTCGGGCCCCAGCAGCTGCGGCTGCGCCAGGAGCGGTACGGCGTGCCTGGCGCGTACCGGCTGCTGTACCTCACCCTGCCCAGCGAGCCGGCCTGTGACGAGTGGTGGCGCGCCCTGCACCGCCTCACCTACAGCAACCACCGCGCCTACGCCCACCCCGCCGGCCTGCTCGGCGATACCTCAAATGGAGGCGCGCGGGACGGCTTCGAGCCCGCCTACGATGCCGATAGGAAAGGGATGCTAATCGACACGCCGCTTTCCGCACGGGCCACCGCGCCACCACCACCACCACCGCCGCTGCTGCCGGGGACCTCGCACGACACAAGCGGACTCGCGGAGCTGCGACGCCTGCTCCTCTACTCACCGCCCTCACCGACAAAGGCGGCGGCGCTGCGGCCTTCCTTTCATCAGCACGGCGAAGTCGGCGACGGGCCTCGCGGCTCCGCGCCGATGCCTGCGACGCACGAAACGCAGCAAGTGCCGAGTCGACGGAGCGCCGGTCCGGCTGTGACTGCGCAGCCGTCTGACCGCGTGCTCGCCCGTGATGCCGCCGCATCGGCAGCAAACAGAAGCGTCTTGTCCTCGTCGTCGGCCGAACTGCGGCGCACCGCGACAGCGCAGGGCCCATCGCTGGCACCACACGAGTCAGGGGCACTGGCGGCCCACCGTGTTGGCGCCAGGGATGCAGCGGGGCACCGCGGTGTGCCTTCTGCACCTCCTGCACCGCCCGCCGCGGCCGCCCGCCCGTCACCGCGCCCCCCTTCGCCTGCCGGTGTGCCGCGTCGCGACCACAGCCGCAGTACCTCTGGGCACGCCTGGCGCTCTCTTGCGCCACCATCGCCGCACGCACTGCTCGACGTGAAGGACGCAGCGAAGCCACTACGCCTCGACACCGCCGCCCTGACGCCGTCGAGTCCAGCCCCGGTGCCGACTGCCGCGGCGAGCACGGCTGTGCGTCCTCTTCCGCAAGAGGAGCGCCGCAGCGAAAGCGAGGCGACGCGCCGGCCGCGCAGCAAAAAGCGGCGGCACAAGAAGCCCCCCACCCAGCCACCCCCCGCCGACACGGCAGCGGACACGCTAGCCGCGACGGCGGCGACCCGCGACGACCCGCTGACTGACCTCGTCGCCGCTCTGCCGGTCCCTGCAGCAGTAGCGCCGTCACCCGTCGCCACTGCGAGTCCTGCGCTGGTGCCTCCACACCTCACCACATACGAGCCCATACACGCCGAGGCGACGTCGGTGCCACGAGCCCGCAGCGCCGGCGTCGCCCACGCCAGCATCTCCTCTGCGTCCTCGGCCGTGGTGCACTCGTTCCGCTGGTACGGCGGTGGAGAGGGCGCACCCCGCACCCCGCGCATCACCTACGGCAGCGGGGGCGCACCATCGTCCTGGCGCAGTCCCAGCCCACGCCACGGTCGCAGCTGGTCTGCTGCGCGTCTCTTCGCGGCGCCGCAACACGCGACGGCGAGCCGTAGGGGCGCCTCCGTCAACTCCCCACGGCGCTCTCGCTGTGCCACAGAGTCCGCCAAGGCGCCGCTGTGTGACGATGACAGACCGCCCGTCTCGCCACGGCTCGGTGTGATTGCGAAGCCGCACTTGTTTCTCAAGTACACCACACAGCCGCCATCGCTGCGAGCGAGCGGTGGCGACCGGGGTGCCGCGGCGGCCGGGGACGGGGTAGCGACGTACCTCTTCCTCACGATGGACGAGGAATGCGTCGTCACCGTGCCGGCGGCGCAGTTCAAACAGTGCGTCGCGGACGCCCACCTCCTGCAGCTCCACAGCAAGCTGGCGGTGCACCGGGGCAGCGGCACCCGCGGTGGCCGCTCCGCTGCTGCCCTATCTGTCGGGGTGCGCAGCTTGGAGCGGGCGCGTCACTTCTTCGGGGAGGACCACTGCCGCGGCATTCGCGTCGCAGACCTCGAGCGCGTCTCGCGCGGCAACGAGGAGTCGCTGCTGCTGCTCAGCGCCGCCCAGCGGGAGCGCTTTCGCGACCTGTCGAGGATCATCTGTGTCGTGGGCCAAACCCACGCTTTTCTTTTCGAGGCAACCAACTCGGCGGAGGCGGAGTGGTACGTGCGGCAGTGGAAGACATACCTGCGTCGCCGGAAGAGCGCGCAGCGCTCTGCATCGGTGTCGTGGCGACTTGGCCACTACTAGCCGGATCGCGCCTGCCGTAGAACCGCCTTTGTGAGGGGAAGGGGGGGGGATCGCCGTGCTCCCCTCCTCCCCATTGTGTTCACTCTCACACCTGGCTTGCGCTGGCGCGTGACGACACGACAGAGTAGACTAGACGTGCGTGTATGTGCCTGTGTATACAGTAGATCCCACATGTGTGTTTCTGTTTTGCCTCTTTGCCTTTGCGGCACCATCACCCGGACGCGAACTGCGTTAGAACGTCACGCGACTGCGTACGGTGCGGCGCGCCGGG
The DNA here is from genome assembly GCA_030849075.1 of Zelonia costaricensis. NCBI lineage: Eukaryota > Euglenozoa > Kinetoplastea > Trypanosomatida > Trypanosomatidae > Zelonia > Zelonia costaricensis. The sequence continues at coordinate 3,005 of JASAOO010003041.1, read as the reverse complement.
CAGCGTGAGCGACGCCAAAACCAACTTCACAAACAAGACGCATTTGCAGGCCCGCGGGCACCACCCATTCTCTCCGTTGCTCTTCGCAGAAGTCCAGGCACTTGAGCCCTCCACCACTGCGGGCACGCGCTTTGCTGAAAAAAAGGCCTGCAGCACCGAGGCATGCCAACTCGTTTCACGACCGTCTTCCCTCTTCTACAACCGGCATTCTGCATGGGGGGCGTCTGTGTCCTATTCCCGCCCCCATGGGCTGTCACACACCTTTGACGGGGCGACTCCCTCGTTCGCCCTCTACTCCCGCATTATCAAACGCGGCACCCCCACCTTGAAGAGAGGTACACGACAGCAAAGTGGTGTCCGTCTCGGCGTCTCTTTAGCTGCCGAGGCAAAAGATGAGCCGCGTGCCGCAGCGGCTCGACGCGTGCGAGGATGCGCCTGCGTACCGCGTCGCGAGTCTGCTGCAGCGGCCGCGTCCAGCGCGCGACGCCGAGGCTGCATCGCTGCGCGGCGTGACGGCGGAGATTGAGCGCTTCCTCGCACTTGCCCCGCACATGGCGGCGGTGCGGATGGAGCCGGAGTCGATGCGGCTGGACGGTACCGGCGAGGATGGTGGTGTCGTCGCGGCGGACTTCGAGCATGCCTGCGATGACGGCGCCCCGATTGTGCAGCTGAGCGTGGTCGCGGGAGTGCTCGAGGAGGTGGACGCTGAGGCGGAGCGGCGCGACATATCCCGCGTGGGCGGCGTGCTGCTGCCCACACCGGCGAACAAGCAGGCGCTGCAGCGGCGCCGTGCCGATCAGGCGCAGGCGATGCTCGACCTGATGGCCGCACTTGCGCCGGCGGCGCCGTCGCGTGCGCCAGCCGTAGAGCCGGCCAGCGATGGCGACGGCGACGACGAGAGCGTCGCCGTGATGGACGCCGACGACCTCATGGCGGAGGACTCCAGCGACGACGACGACAACGCAATTCGCCACCGCCACGCTCCTGCGCCACCGCCGCCACGCATTCAGGAGATGAATTAAAACTCAAATGTGTGACCGTCTGTGAGTTGGTACGCAGGTGTATTTGTGTGTGTGTGTGTGCGTGTGTATCTGCGTGCACGCCTTTTGCTGGTTTCTCTGTCTGCTCTCTACCCGGTAATGCGCCGTGCGGCGGTTGCGCATCTTCTCCTCTCTCCTGTTAACTCCGAGTAAAACAAAGGCGTGGCGGCAGCCGCCATCGCGCACCTCTAAACGCGAAAAAAACCCGAGAAAATGGACTCTCACGGAGGTTGGCGCTTAGCCGTACTTCATCGACAATGGGAGACGAACCTTTTCAAACCGTGTTTGCAGTTTCTGCGCTACTGCTACTACTGCTGCTGGTGCTGCTGGTGGCAGGCCACATGTAGGTAGGCACCCTACGTCGTGCGGTGTCGGCCGTGTGCGTGCGTGTGTGTGTGGGGGGGGGTGTACTCCCCTCGAGTGTGCCGGTTATGCTTCAGGTCATAGCCGTACCTTCTTCTTGCAGTGCTCGCAGGCGAGCCGATGGTAGCGTCACGCATAATCGCCTCAGTCACCCTCCTGTCTCTTTCCCGCTGTCCTCCTGACCCAACTGCACAACAAAACTGGGCGCCTAACATGGGTCACAAACGCACACCTGCACGTCCCTCACGACGCACCCCGGCGCACAGAACACACCTGTCAGAGTACTTCCACCCCGCTTTCACGTCCACAGAGTGCTGAGCGACAAACTGCGCACACCCAGCTTACGAAACCCACGCCGTGAGCAAACCAAAAAAAACCAAGAAAACGGTTGCAGACTCTGCCCCCGCGTGTCTGCTTCCTTGCCGAATCCACTGTCGGTGTGTGCGCCGCGTTGAACCTTGGCTCTCTTTCCCCTTTAGAGCTCCTCTCAGTTAGGCTGTGCGGAGCTACGTCGCGACGCTGTCTTCTTGTTGTTCTGTTGTGTCTGTGTTGTGCTGCGGCACCACATGCGCGATTGTTAGGTCCGGGTGCCTCGCCTATCGATTCCTTTTTTCATCCTTTCTCGTCTCTCGCATTCACACACTTTGCTGTGTGCGTCTGTGTGCTTGTGTGCGCGTGGTGCTCCTCTATGTGCTAGAGTGCGGTATGGTCGGCGCACAGACAGGGTAAGAAATAAAAAAAGGAAGAGAAAATAGGGACTTCAACAGCACCGTGATTTGACGACACCTGTTCTCCGTTCTTTTTTTTCCTCTCTCCGTCTGAATTGTCCGTGGGCCTCTCTGCAAATTTGTTTTTGGCCTCCTCTCCCGTCCTCTTCCTGCGTAGCGCGCTGCTCTGTGAACGTCCCCTGCTTTGACAGACCCTCCTCCCCACTCCACAACCGCGACTTCTGCCTGTAGTGTGGACGGGCTTAAACAGTCTCGAAGCCCCTCCCTCCCCCCTCACGTCCGTTTTATTTCCTTTCCCTCCCTCCTCCTCCCAATCCTCACCTGGGTGGCGCCGTCGTTCTCATCATCACAGCTGCAGAATAACGCCGGCGAGTTCCGCTGCCCCCCTTCCCCTGCCCCTTCCCGCCAGGCCGCCCCCGCCCCCCCCTCTTCGTCTTCGCCGTAGGTGCTCCTTCTCGATCGTGAATTGAATTCAAGTTTTAGTTTCCCTCCTTTTCCTCCCGTATCGCGTGTTTCCTGTGACTGTGCGACCGTCTCGCGGAAGCGCCTAGTCTCTCGTTCGCTTCCATTTGCTGTCTGCGCCTCCGTCTTTACGTCCTCCGTGCCGCCGACGAACAAACAGTGTCTCTCTCTCTCTTCCCCCTTCCTTGTGTCTGACCGCTCGTGTGGCTACACCACGCCGCCCAACAAGTGCACCTAAGTGCTTTCCTCACTCTCTTTCCAGCCTCCTCTCAGCACCTCAGCCACGCATTGCAGCTGAAGCCTTCAAAAAAAAAAAAGAGCACAAGGGAGTACCATGTCAATTCGGTCTCACGTGGACTCGGAGAACGATGTCGTGATCGAGAACCTCTCCTTCACCTCTCATGTCTCGGCG
>JASAOO010003040.1:0-18806 GCA_030849075.1 Zelonia costaricensis | reverse complement strand
GCGGGGTGGGGGAGTTGCGTGTGCGTAAAGCAGATGCGTGGTGGTGGTGGGGGGAGGGAGAAGTTGTTGAAGGGGTGTGGGGGAAGGGGAAGGAAAGGGGGGAAGAGAAGGTAGGTGGCACACGTAAGAGTGGCCTGGAAGGGAGGGCAGGGTGGTGTGTGTGTGTGTGTTTACGTGATTGCGTGAAGAGAGAACGAGGGGTGATGCGTGATGGCACAGCGGAGTGGTGGGAGAAGAGCAGGGGCACCCCATGAGACGAAGACGTTGGGGGGAGGAGGAGAGGAGGGCCGGGATTCGCAAGGTGTGCTGTGGGGCGCCGCCGGCGTTGCCTTGCTCTGCAGTCGTAAGCGTGGATGCAGCACACTCGCCGCCACTCCCTCAAAGCACCTTCGTCGCCGAACGTCGCCGAGTTGGGTGGTGCGGTGGGAGAGGGAGGGGAGGGGGGGAGTGTGGCGGCTTCCTCCACCCTTCTTCCCCACACAAGCGCTGATCAACGCCATACCTACACCTTACATGAACGCACACAAGCATCAATGCTTCGAAAATTGACCAGCTCCATCACCTTCCCCCCATCGCCTTGACATCTGGACTTCCAAAAAATCGAAGCCGTGTTGCAACCGCTTCTGTGTTGCTTCGCTTTTTTGTTTTCTTGATTCAGGTTGCCCCCCCTCCCTCCCCCGCCCTCCATACAGCGGGTGGAGACGCGGGAGGAGGGGGAGGGGCAGTGGACCCTGCTCAGGACTTCACCACGGGTTAGGAGGGACACGAGACGGCCACACCCCATCACACCGACACCGGCACTCGCGCGCAGTGCCACACACGCACACACACACAAGGACACAAGCACAAAAGACCAACACACCAACATGCTGAGAAAGAGGCGTGGAGGCAGGGAGGAGGGAGAAGGGTCGAGAAGAAAGGTAAGACGCTGGGATGGGGCGTTGACGCAGGGCCGCCTCGCCGCGTGAAAACGGGAGTCCACAGTCGTCATACACGCACACGCACACACACACACGCTCACGGGCGCGCGCGCACCAGTCATATAAAAGGAGAAGAAAAGGGGAAACAAACAACCACGAAAAGAGGAAGCAAGCCGGAGAGAGAGAGAGATCGGTGAAAATGGCACGAGCACACAGCGCCGCACACACACAAACACACACACACACACAAACACACACACACAGAGGGCACTCAGCTCAGCACAGCACAGATGTAAACACGAGCGGTTCGGGAAGAGAGAGAGAGGGGGAGGGAGGAGGGGCGATGGTGCGTGTGTGTGTGTGTATGGGAGAGAAAGGAAGTCAAGGAGTAGGAAACAGGCGCTGATGTGAGCGTGCGTGTGTGTGTTTTCCTTTTTTTTTTTTTGGGGAACGGGGGATGCTGTGCGTGCGAAGGGGTGATGCGTGGATGGGATTGGGGGGGGGCCAAACCCCTTTCGAGACGCACTGGGGCGTCTTGGCTGGAAAGCACAAGAATCAGCAAACAATCAAACAATAACAACAGACACGGCGCGTGCGGGAGTGGCAGCGCGGCAGCGGCGCGCGCACAACACACACACACACACACACACACACGAGCGCCGGCAGACGCCGTCACACACCCTCTGCTCTTCTCTCCTTCTCTACGCCGCTGATGCAGGCGACGGCGCCCTCCTTCTCCCTTTCTCCATCTCGTACACCTGCACACGTGCCGTAAACCCCAGGAGGGGTGGGGGGTGGGGGAGGTGCGGCCAAGGGGACAAGAGGGAAGCAACAGTCACACAGGTAACTGGAGTCGGAGCTGCGACCGAGAAACAACAACATACGGGCGTGTGTGTGTGTGGGGTCCTCACGCTGCCATGGACTCGTGCAGGTCACTAATGATCGACTTGGCTTCCTCGTCGCCCGGGCTCACCTCCAGCGCCTTCGAGGCCGCCTCCAGCGCCGCGTCGAGCTGGTCGCCGTCCGCCAGGATGGCCGCCTTGGCCTTCAGCAGCGTCGACGTCGTCTCCTTCGCGGAGCTACCCACGACGTCGATCTGCTCCTGCGGCGGGTTCTCGAGGACGTCGGCGACAAAGGCAAGCGCGGCCTCGTCGCCCTGCATCTCACTCAGCAGGAACGCCTTCTCGCGGTACGTGTTGGCGAGCGGGTGCACCTCGATGCTGCGGCTGAGCAGCGCCAGCAGCTCCGCGTTGAGAGCCGCCTTGCCAGGCTCGTCGCCGCGCTCGTCGGCCGAGCGGGCAAGCTGCTGGTAGACCCCGATCTGCCGCTCCAGCCCCTTGGCGTAGTGCGGGCACTTCTTCAGCGCGTTGCCGTACGCCTCCTTCGCCTTCTCAAAGTCGCCGCTCGCGGCGTACACGTCGCCGACAACGAGCCAGCCGCAGTGATCGCGGTCCCAGCCCAGCTGCACCGCCAGCTCCGCCGCGGTGCGGGCCTGCGTCAGCACGGCGCCCGACGCCGGCTCCTCGTCTAGGGAGTTGAGCAGGAGGTCAGCAAGGTACGCGTACACGCGCGCAAAGGCCGACTTGGTCTGCGCCGTCGCCCCCTCACCGCCGCCGTTGCGCTGCGGGTCCTGCGCGGCGAGGTAGGCCTGCACCTGCTCCAACGCAATCTCCGCGCTGCTCGACACCTCCGTGACCTTGAAGCGCATGAGGTCGGCGAGCACCTTCTGGTCGATCAGCTGGTACTTGCCCGCCGCGATGGCGAACTGCTCCGCGGCATCCTCGAGGTCGCGCATCTGCAGCGTGATCTCCGCCACGGAGTCCAGGTACGGCGCCAGCACGAACGGCGGCGCGCCCTCCGCCTTGAAGGTGAAGACGCGCATCGCGGCAAGCAGGTACTCGCGGTCCCACAGCGCGTAGCCCTCACTGATCGGCTTCTTGGCGTACATCTTGGACAGCGACTCCGTCCGCTTGCGCGTCTGCGGTTCGGCCATGGCGCGATAAGAGGGGGAAGATAGGCGGAAGAGGGGGAGGAGGAGTCGATGAGGACGGTGTTGGGGTATAGAAGTCGTGCGTGCGTGTGTGCGCGCTTATGTGTGTATGGGTATCCTTGTGCTTGACTCACGAGAAGACGACTACTTTCCAGGGGTGGGGGAAGACACGAAAAAGAAGAAGTGTGTGTATTAGAGTGGCGACTGCTGGGCACGGTACGGCGGCACAGGCCAGGAAGACGAGAAAGGTGGGGGCTGAGTCGGGGGACGGGGGAGGGACGTGTGTGTGTGTGTGTGGATAGATACGAGGAGAGCACACAAGAGCCCGCCACTACTNACAGCGGGAGGGGGGGGGAGAGGCTTGACGCTCTTCTGTTTTTAAAGGGAGCCACGTGGACACGCGCCGCAGCACACAACTGAAGCGAGGATGGGGGGCGAAGGGGGGAGAGAGTTGCTGCGTGTACGTCGCGCGCGCTGAGTGTCGCTGATGCCGACAGAGAGGGGGAGGGGAGGAGGGGGGGGGGGATGCGAAGGTGTCCGAGAGAGGAGGGGATGGTGGAGGTTGGGAGGGAGGGAGGTGGGGGGGGTGGAACGCGAGAGCTACGGTGATGCTGTTAGATGCGGTTCAGGACCAATCCTACGCGTGACGTTCATCATGCATGTGTGTGTGTGTACACGTGTGGAGTTCGTGAGGACAGTGTGTGGAACCGAGAAGAGGGGGACGGGGGGGGGAGGGGAGGGAGATGTCAAAGATCGCGAAAGAGGCAGTAGAAGCGGGAGACAAGACTCACACGCGGGGGAGGGGGGGGGGAGGGGGAGGAGCCTTGTTGCCCTGGGGCTGCGCAGGCGCGGCGGCGTGGCAGACCCTCCTCGTCCTTCACCCCCCTCCCCCCTCCCCCCACCATTTTTGGGAAGGGAAGGGGAGGAGGCAGAAAGGGAGGAGGGACACACTGGACACCACGCAGCGCGAACACTCGAGACAGCATCTCCGTCTCTCTCTCTTCTCTGCCGCCTCCCTTCAGCGCGACGCCGTACGCGTCACGTGTGTGTGTGTGTGTGTGTGTGTGTGTGGGGAGGCGCGTGCAGGAAGGAGCGGGGAGGGGGAGAGAGGGAGGGAAAGAGACGGGAGCGTTGCGCTCCCGCTGCACACGCCGGCAGAGTCTTCCCCTCATCAGCCGCGTGCCGTCGCAGGCATCTCGAGGCTTTGTTCACCCTCCCTCCCCCCCACCCACCTCCCCCCGTTTTCTGGCAGTTGCCCTTCTACAACTTGACCAGACGAGGAGCTCTTCTCTCTCTTTTGCCTTCGTTTCACGTTTCGGTTGCGTTGGGTGTTGCATGGAGGAACTCCGTGCACCCCCCGTCCTCCACCGCCACCTCCTCCCTCCACCTCCACCTCCCGCACAACACCGCAGCGCCTTCGTAGGCAGCGAGGGCGCGCACAAAGGGGGGAAGGAGGGAGGAGAGAGAAGTGGTGGTGGTGGTGGGGTGCACGGAGAGGGAGATATGGGGAAGGTGTGTTACGTGCACAAGCTGCACCGCATCGTCGTCATCCACGGCATCAGCGTCGCCGCTGTCACAAGAACGAGAGAGAGAGAGAAACAACAACAACAATAGAAACAAGAAGAGGGCGTGTGGAGCTGCCTCGAGCAGACTTCGCCACACGCCGTGCCGATCGCCTGTACAACATGCAGGAGAAACTGGAGAACAACACTATCAGCAACGCGCACCCAGGACCGAACTACACGGGAGGCTCCTCGCCAGCCACACTGAGTCGGGGAGCAGAGGGGAAGCACGAGAGACGGAAGAGAGAGGGAAAAAAGGAAACGCATACGATGCGACGAGGCAGCAGCTGTGTCACATCACCTCTTTTCCCAATTTCCCGTCATCACGTGCAGGGCGGTTACGGCAGCGGTTGTGCACGGCAGTTCCGTAGCTCCACCACAGACCCCCCTCCCCGCTCTCCCCCCTCTCCCTCTCACTCCATCCCCCATCGCTCACCGCACACACATACACACACACACACACACGCATCCACGCCCTTCGACAACAACCACAGCTTGAAATCACTCAGACGGTTCAGCCCCCACCGCACACACGCATGCACCTGCAGCCGATGAACGGAGTGCCACGGGGCGGTAGAAGGCAAGCACCACCGACTGCACACAGCAGCCGGGAGAAGCAAAGCGTCAAAAACCAAAAAGCAGTGACATCACACACACACACACACACACACAGGCACAGGCACACAGACGTGCAGGAGGGTGTATCCGCTGCGACACGCATCTCGTTGGGGGCAAGGTAGCAAGACACTCGATAACAAGTACAAGCACAATCACAACATCCAGCACACACACACACACACACTCACACAGACCCCGACCCTCACACGCGGCACGAGCAGAAGGAGGCTAGTGCGCAGGCGCGGCACCTCGACAACGCCTTACGCGTTCTCGATCACCACGGGCACCTCTGGCGGCCGGCGCAGGTACTTCTTGTAGACGTGGTACGTTCCGTACAGCATGGCAGCCGGCAGCACAAGCAGCAGCGGGATCGCCCACCACTTCACCTTGGGCGTCGTGTCGTTGTCGTCGGCGTCCGGCACCGGCCCGGGCACGAGCGTCGCGTACGGGATGTCCAGGAAGAGACGCCGCCAGGCAACCTCCTGCGGGGGCGCCGTCGGCAGCATCGCCGGCATGCTCGCACTCACCGCGTGCAGGTCGGCGCCGTTGCGCAGTGTGAAGTTCACGGTCAGCGAGCTCACCACCACGGCAGCGGCGGGCGCCGCCGCCACACCAGGGGGACTGCCAGTGTTGCTTGTGCTGTTGCTGCTCGTGCTGGTGTTCATGTTGTCATCCATGAGCGTCGCGAGAAGAGCTGGGCCTGTGGTGTTGCTGCGCAGCAGCTGGACGCCGCGGTAGAGCAGCTCCGGCGCCGGCGACAAAGTGGAGAGCTGCGTCGTGGCGTTGTAGGCCACCGCGTCCGCCGTGACGGTGAGGACGAGGGCGTAGGTGCGCAGCGGCTGCCCAGACAGGTCCGCGTCTGCAGCGGATGCGGCGGTTATTGCAGGCGGATCGGTGTACCCAGACAGGTACAGCTGCGCCACAACGACAGCCGCATCGACGCCGAGGGCCGCCGCCACGGCAGCCTGGAAGCGGGCGAGCGAGGCGGCAGTGTGGCCGCGCATCGGCTGGCCTGCAAGGGCAGCGGTCGGCCGCGCGAGCACCTCCATCACCATCGCCGCCTCCCGCATCCACAGGAGCGGCATCGCCACGGTGATGTCCGTCCCATTCGACGACGCGTTCGGCGGCACGGCAGCGCGCAGGTACAGCGGCCACGGCGACATGTGAGAGACGGGCGCCGTCGTGACCGTCTCGGTGCTGCCGTTGCTCCCGCTACCGTTGTCACCACCCCGCGCGGCTGCGATCACGAAGAACTGCTGTGCCTCCGGCGTGGCCGCCATGCTCGTACCGTTCGGCCGGACAGCCGCAGCGGCCGCAGCACGCGCGACGTCAGCCGTGAAGAAGTGCGCCCCGTCAAGGCTCAGGCACGGCACGATAGACTCGCCGTTGCTGCGCGCGGCGGCGACGGCGGCGCTCGTGGCCCAGCCGAGGATCGTCTGCCCATTAATGGGCGCCGCACCAGACGAGCCGTACGCGCTGTTGCCACTGCTGGTGCTGCTGCTTGAGTTGTCTGGTGTGGCGGGTGCGTAGAGGGTCCACAGGGCCTCCGTTTGTGCCACCCACGACGCCTGCGTCAGCACCGGGTTCATGCGCGCGAACGCAGCGATGCGGGCGGCCGACTGCGGGGCTTTCCAGGCGGCAACGGCGGCGGCGTCTGTCGACGACCACACGCCACCGTGCTGCAGGCTCAGCAGGAACACCGGCGCCGCCAGCGGCGAGGTCGCGTTCGCCGGACTGACGCTGCTGCTGCTGCCCCACGCCGCACTGCCCGTCGCGGTCTCGTCCACGTCCGTGAACGACGCCGCCACAGGCGTCACCCCGTCGCAGCGCCCGCCGTAGCGACTCGAACGCACCAGCGCGACCGCGGCCACAATCGTGGGCACATCCGCCGCACCCGCACCTGCACCCGATGCCGCCGCCGCCGCGTCCGGCAGCCGACGCCCACTCGCCGCCCCGATGCCGTTGCCCACGAAGGCGCTCGTCCACGCGTACGTGTACGTCGGCGGACGCGAGGCGTACGGCATCGCCGCCGCCCCGCTGCCAGCCAGCCGCATGAACTTCGCGACCTCGGGCACGCCGCGGCCGCCGCCCGTCACCGACCTGTTCAGTGCGGCATCGGCTGCGGCGCTTGTGTAGAGGTGCTGCACCCGCACCGACGTTGCCGTCGCCTCCTGCGCCGACCACTGCAGCCGCTCCGCAGATGCCTCCACGCTGGACGTGCGGCTACTCGAGAGGGCCGTGATAGACGGGGGCACCACCACGACGGCCAGCCCCGGCACTGCCGCCGACTCCCCCGCCGCCGCGCGGAACGTCAGTCCACCGTCCACGCTGTAGCACAGCGCATACGGACGCAACGGCACCGTGTAGTACGGCCCCACCGTCGCCACGATGACGTTGTCGTCGCCGGGCAGCGCCGTCGCCGGCGTCGTCGTCGTCGTGTTCGAGGTGCCCCACTCCACGCGGCGCGTGTACGCCGCTGGCACGCGCAGCACGCCATCGTGCGCGTTGTACCAGGGGGTGGTGAGCAGCAGCCCGTCTTGACTGCCCGCTGCCGCAGATGCCACCACCGCCGTCCCCGTAACGGGGTCCCAGGCATCCGGCACGGCGGCGCAGCCACCCGACCAGTTCCACGCCGGCGCCGCCGTCGCGGCGGTCGGCGACAGGGAGGTGGAGGCGGAGGCGTTCGCCAGGGGTGCCGACGCCGCGCCCGCCTGCGGCGACATCGGCGCGAAGGCGAAGAGGAGCGGCACGTCGCGCACGCCCACCGCCGTGCCCGACACGCTCAGTACCGCGTTGGCGCTCTGCGGGATGGCTACGAGGACGTCTTCGCCGTCCCCGCTGCCGCTGCCCGTGCTGGCGCCGCTCACGGACTCAATCGCGAAGCCGTGGGCCACGCGCAGGCGCAGCGGCGTGGGTGCGTAGGCGACGGTGAAGAGGTCGTTGCTCGTACTGCCGGCGTCGCGTTGGGGGGCGAGGGTGGAGGTGAAGGGGCGGTCCTGGCGCAGGCAGAGCGCGTATACGCCGTCCGGCACGTAGCGCAGCCCCATCGGCAGCTGCATCGCACGTGCCGGCGTGCTGGTCGACGAGGAGGAGGGAACGGGCTGCGTCGTCGTCGTCGCCGTCGCCGCCCCCCACGCCGCCGGCTGCACCGTCGGCAGGTCGAAGAGGTACGACGCCTCGACGGCAGCTGTGTCGGTGCACGCGGCGGCGTGCAGCGGCACCACGCGCACCCGCACCCCGTCCCGCACGCCCGCGCTGCACACCCCTGGCGTCGTCGCGGCCAGCACACCGGTATCCTGCCGCCGCACATGCATCGAGTCCTGCCTGGCAGCGGCGTAGCACACGAGCGACCACGGCACAACCGTCACGGTCATGTTGGTGGAGAGGTTCTGGAGTCGGTTGTCTAGCGAGAAGCGCAGCGGCTCCGCGACAGGATTGGGCTCGCTGCGCACCCCCGACGCTGGCAGGTACAGGAGCCCATCCACGGCGAAGCCGTCGCTGCCCAGGAAGCCGTTCCACAGCAGCGCCGTCGTCAGCTGCCCCAGGTCGGCCAGCACGCGCAGCTGCGCGTCCATCTCGCTCGCCCCGGCCGCTGCGTTGCCCACCTCGGGCACGGTGCTCGGGTCCACGAAGCGTGTGTCGTACAGCCGGCGCGTCGTGCTACTCTGCGCGTACACGCGCAGAGCACTCGTCGTCGTCACGGCAGCCGCCGATGCCCCGGCGGCGTCGTCGTCGTCGTGGCTGTCCTCCTCCGCGACGTCCTCGTCGTTCTCGTTGTCCTCCGTATCCAGTGTGGCGCGCAGCGTCGGGGCCCAGTCCTCGGTGAAGTGGGCGATGCCGACGGACAGGTAGTGCAGCCCGCCGTCGACAGAGAAGCAAATGGAGCCGCGCTCCTCCAGCGAGAAGTGCGGCACGTCGTTCAGCACATCACCGCCGCTGGTGCTGGGCAGCGCGGCCACGAGCGTCTTGTTGAGGTTGTCAGCCGCAGGGGCGAGCCCGGTGAGGGGCAGCGGCGAGGCGGCCACCCGGTCCGCGCTGAAGGTGAGCTGCATGCCGGCGTACGAGAAGACATAGGGCGAAACGGCGCTGCTTGGCTGCGTGGCCGCTGCCGCGTCGGCCGCCTCGCTGCGGAAGCACGGGCGGCCGACGTAGAAGCGTGTCAGCGACAGCAGCGACAGGGCGGACGAGCTCAGCTCCAGCCGCTGCAGCAGCTCATCCTCCTGTGTCATGGCGTCGTTGCCGCTGGCGGTGGTGGTGCTGCTGCTGCTCGGGCTTACGCACGACTCGAGCAGCACCGAGAGAAGCAAGTCTTCAAGCGCGCCGCGGCGCAGCACGACGTGGTCCATGAGGTCCGCCTGCATCGCCGCCGACGGCGTCCACGCATGCAGGGAAACGCGATCCACACGCACCGCCATGACGCGGTAGTACACTCCGCTAGCGGTGAAGTACATCGTCGGCGCCCCTGTGTCGTTCTCGGACACCGTCGAGGCCCCGCCGTCTGTGTTGGCGCTGCCGTCTGTGTCGGCGCTGCCGTGCCCTGCCGTTGCGGCCGCTGCCGCTGCGGCGGCCTCGGCGGATCGCACGCACATGCGCAGCCGCTGCGTCGTCGTCGCACTCGTCTGCAGCGCCGTCAGCGTCAGCACGTCGGGGGTTGCGATGGTGATGATCGGAATGCCGTGCGAGTTGACGCCGCACGAAGTCGAGAGCAGCACCTGCGTCCCCGTCGGCAGGAAGCCATGACTGCTGGGCTTGGGCGCGGCGGCCGACGAGGCCGCGGCCGCATTCGAGAGAAGCTGGGTGAGGTCCACGCTGCCCCGGCTGTGCTGGGGAACAAGAAGGGTGTCGGTCAGGAGCTGCGCCAGCAAGTTGCGCTGCGTCGTCGCCGTGTCCACGCGCAACCGCGATGGCAGCACGCGCAGCGCCAGCGTCGTCCGCTGGTACGTCACGCCGTTGTCGGTGGAGAGGCAGGCTGGGACGAGGTGCCCCGGCGCACTCGCGGACTCCTCGGGTGCCTCGATGTGCGTACTCGGCACGAGGAAGACGCCGTTGTCGTCCTCGATCGGCAGCGGGTCGGTATACAGGCGCGTGTTCACGATGCCCTGCACGAGCGCCACCCGCGCCGCGTACGCCGCGTCGGTCGTGGTCTCACCGCTGCCGCCACCGGCTTGCCCAGAAGACGGCGACGGCGGCGCCATCGCCTCCTCGCAGTGCTCCCCGAAGCGCATCCAGTGCCCCCGCTCGATGCCGTAGCCGTTGAGGAAGACCACCTGGCTGCTGTCCTGGGCGTAGAGGAACAACGTCGTGTTGCCGCCCACCGGGATCGCCGTCGCCTCGTCCACCTCCGCAGACGTCGTCGCCTCCACGCTGGCCTTGTGCGCGGGGAAGGGGGCCGAGGTGTTGCTCACGTCGTCGATGGTCACACGGAAGCCCGTCGCGATGGCGTTGGTGTACTGCAGCTGGAACATCGGGAAGGTCGGCTCCCGCCACCGCTCCGGCCCTGTCTCCAAGCACATGATCCACGGCTGCGTCATGTTTGGGATCACGGTGGACACCGGCGTCGTCGGCCTCGCCGTGGACTCGGGCGGCACGCTGAGGTCGAAGGGCAGCGTCAGCACGCCGAAGTCCAGCACATACGGCCCCCGCTGCACGTCGTCGGCGATGGCCTCGGCATCCACGAAGCACGGGTCCTCGTCGCTGTCGAGCGGCTTCACGAACATCACGCGCCGATCATTCCCGCACGGCACGAGCTCCTCCTCCTCTTCCTCCACCACCTCCACCAGGCTACTACTGACGCGGCCGCTGCTGCTCGACTGGTTCGACGGGGACGGCCTTGGGCGGCACCACAGCGCCAGCGACACCTGCCGCTCCGCCGCGCCAACGACGTTCACGGTGTGCTCCTCCGCCGTGTTCCACTCCAGCGCCACCTTCGTCGGGGCCAGCGCCGTGAGCATCGCCACGTCCTCGCTGCCGTCATCGGGGAAGTAGCTGTACGACGTCGGGCGCCGCACGTGCGTGTGCACGACGAGCGTCACCGCCGGCGCGGCACGCCACTCGAGGTGCGTCTGCGGCTGGAAGCAGAGCACGTAGGTCGCCGGTGCTGCCAGGGCGCGAATGAGGCTCTGTGGGAGGACGACGTAGTGGCTGTTCGTCAGGAATCCGGCGCTGCTATTGTCGTCGTCGGCGTCGTCGTCGTAGTCCCTCTGCCCAAAAAGAGGAAAGTCCGCGAAGTCGTCCTCGACGCGGATGTCGGGCAGCTCCGTGCCCGTCACCGCCGCCTCCGCGCCGCTCGCGGACGCCAGCATCGGCTGCGCGCACTGCGCCGCGGTCGGCTGGAAGCGCACGAGACTGCGGTTCGTCAGCAGCGAGCCGGAGATGGGCAGCGTCCACTCCTGCCCCTGCTCCACCGTCACAGTCGTCGTGTGGTTGAGCGCGAAAATGGCGTAGACGGCCTTGGTGAGCTGCACGCGCAGCGCCCCCATTGTGAAGAACTGCAGGGCCGCCTCGATGCCCTCGTCGGCGGAGGCCATCGTTGGGTAGAGCGTGCTGGCGCAGAGCTGGTACACCCCTGGCGCCGACAGCCAGCGTGGCAGCAGTACCCCCGTCCCGTTCACGGCGGAGAAGGAGTTGTTGCCAAAGGTGTAGAGGCCGTGCTGCAGGTACGAGTTCTTGACCGCCGCGCAGGTGAAGGCTTGCGGGGCGAGGAAGAGGTACAGCGGACTGCCGACGAGCTGTGCCACGTCGACGATCGGACCGGCGAGCTGCAATGGGAACCAGCGGCCCTTCTCCGGGTCCTGTGTCGGCAGCGCCAGCACGCTGGACAGCATCGCGCGGCGGTTGCGCGTGCCCTCGAGCACGAAGCCGTCCGCCACCGGGATCAGCAGCTGGTAGGGTAGCCCGGTCGAGACGAACGGCGAGGCGGTTACGTTGTCGCCCTTCTCCTCCACCACGCGCACGCACCACTGGAAGCGCGTCACGTGCGTGCCACTGCTGACGTTGGCCGCCGCGCCGATGCGGACCGTCTCACCCTGGCGGAGCGACAGGAACCAGCTCGAGTAGGATGTTTGCGGGTCGACGTAGCGGGTGGACTCAGCGTAGAGCGGGCGCCGCGTCCCACCGCTGGCGGCGACTTCCATGTGCACCGTCGTCGTTGTGCTCGACGGCAGCGCGGAGAGCTGCACCGGCGCGCGCCAGAGGAAGCTGGAGGTGTTGCCACAGTCGACGGCGGGCATCAGCCACGTGTTGGTGTCATCGAGACCGAAACCTTCCACGACGAAGTCCATCGTGCTCGCGTACACCACCGTCGCCGTGCCGTTGCTGATGGCACTGCCGCCGCTGCTGCTGTTGGAGGTGGGCATGTGCGCCAGGGCCCGCGTCAGCAGCGGCGCATCGCTGGGAAGGTTGCGGATCGACGTCACACGCGGCGGGTCAACCGCGAGTTGGAAGTCAGTGGGGAAGACCAGCCGTGCCGTGCCAGGGGCGTACAGACACACGTGCATCGGCGTCCGCTGCAGCACCGTCGCCGCCGCCGACGTGCTCGGCCCGAAGAGGTGATTGGCGGCAGTTCGGCTGAGGAGGTCCGTGTGCTTCAGCACCACAAACACGCGCGGCTGATGCGTGCGACCCTCGTCGTCGTCGTCGACAGCGCTGGTGCTGCTGCTGCCTGCCGCGGCCGCGGCCCAGTAGCTGCTCGGCAGGTCATAGAGCGATACAACCGAAATGTTCAGAACGCTCTGCCGGTCGACAAGGCCGTTGCCAGCCGCATCCACGCCGCCGTCGTTGTTGCTGCCACTCGCCGGGACGCCGGCGCACTGCGTAGGCGAGAGGAACATCGTCATGTCAGGCCGGATGCCGTAGCCGGTGAGCGGCAGCACAATGTCTCGTGCCCCCTCCGCCACCCGAATCACCGTGGCGCTCGTCGTCGGCGTCGCCGTCACCGCGGGCGCCGAGGCCGGGATGGCGCTGTAGCGGCCCACGTACAGCAGCTCGATCGGACGCACATCCAGGGTTGTGTTGACCAGCGGCGCGAAGTACCGCCGCTGCGGAACGAGGTCGGCCATGGCAAGAGCGGCGGCGGCGCTGGTGCCGTTGCTGCTGCTGCTGCCGCTACTCGACTGCGCGGACGCCGTCGTCGGCGCGAAGGGGAGGGGCACAGAGAGGCACAGCTGCATGCGGCGCATTGACTGCTGCCGGAAGAACCCGAGCGGCACCACCATGCCAACACGCGCCTCGGCACCGGCCGCACCCGCTGCCGCGTCCGCATCGGGCGTCGTCGCGTTTGCCGGACCTGTGACGCGCGTGACGCGACGATTATCGGGGGTGAGAAGGCCGAGCCCGCGCTGGGCGTAGAAGAGGTTCGCGTTTGAGCACTGCGCCGCCGTGTCGTCCGCCGCCCCGCTGCTGGGCAGCGCGACGGAGAAGGCGACCTGCGCACTGTGCAGTGTCGTCGTCGACCAGAGCCGCACATCCACGCCGTGCAGCCACAGCATGCCAGCGAAGCCCGTGTTGACGTTCAGATGCGTCGTCGACGCATCGGCGGCCTCGCTAGCGGCGACGGCGTCGCTGCTCGTGAAGGCCGCGCTGGCGTCCATGACGAAGCGACTGACTTGCAGGCGGTGCACCGTGATGGCGAGCTGCGGGTAGCGGACCGGGAGGAAGGGGCTCATGGCGCTGTACGCGATGCACACGTACCACGTCTGCTGCATCGCCGCGGCGTCGTCGGTGCGGGTCGGGTGGTGGCCCCACAGTCCGGTGTGGTTGAGGTTGAGCTGCAGGTACGCCATAGTGGACGTCTTCTGCGCTGCGGGGCTGCCAGCCGCGCCGTCCCCGTCGCCCTCGTCCACGTACATGGCCACCGTGCTGAGCGGCACCATCGTGTCCACGTACGGCGGCCACGCCGCCGCCGCCGCCGTCGGGTCTGCGCGGGGGACGGGCTGGTAGCGGTTGCAGGTGCCGGGGTCCTGCGAGAGCAGCGCCAGCATGCCCGGCCGCACGTCGTGGCTGTCGAGCAGAACAATCGGCGCGCTGTACTGCGGCACGTGCAGGTGCACTGTCGATGCCGTCGTCATCACGCTGGTGTTGCTGCTGCTGCTGCCCGAGGTGGCCACCGTCGATGCGGACGGGTTCGTCGGGTCGAAGGGGCCACGCGTGCGCAGCAGGTAGTGCGCCGTGCGGTTGTGCGTCGCCGCAGCGGGCACAAGCGACACACGCGGCTGCGCCACATCGGCATCCGCGCTGGTGGTGGTGCTGGCCCACGTCGGCGTGTACTGCCCGAGGCGACGCGGCGGCAGCGCCCACATGCCCTTCACCGACACAGGCGGCGGCACAAAGTGGGCCTTGAGACCGGGCACGGCGGTGTAGAGGCGCACCGGCGCGCCGCTCGGGCTCAGCGAGGTGCGCGCGGCGAGGCGTTCCGCGATCGTGAGAATCAAGGCTTCCGCTGCACCCGACGCCGACGACGAGGGGGATGAGGACGAGGGGAAGGAGCTCGCGGCATCGCTGGCGCGGGTGCTGTTCTCGCTCAAGGCCCCCACTGTCGCTGCTGCTGCTGCCGCCGGGCCGGTGATGCTCGGCATCCAAACCGCCGAGGGCCCCCACAGAGCCAGCAGGCGGCGCGAGGCGGCGGCGGTCTCGGCGACGTCCGTGCGGTTCGCCGCCGGCGCCGGGGTCTTCTCCACGGCGATGCAGACGTAGTACTCCGACGGCGGCTGCGACCGCGCCAGCACGCTGGCTTCGGCGGACGAGTTGTAGACCGGGCTCAGCGCCGTGAGGTGCGCGGCGTGCACGGCGGCGTACTGGTAGCTGACGACGCTGTACCACTGCGTCGCGTTGTCGGTGTGCGGCGGCAGCGGCGCCGCCGGCTGCGTGTAGCGGGAGCTGGCGACGTGCTGCACCGCCACCTCGCTGGCCAAGAGCTGGAAGGGCACCTGCGGGTCCATACAGTTCGCCGCGGAGGACAGGCGGAGGTGGCTGACGGTGGTGTCCCGCTCCAGCGACAGCGTCGTCATCACCGAGCTGCCGTCGGCCGCGGGCGTTCCGCTTGCCCCGCTGTGCCGGAGCGCCAGCTGAACCGTGCCGGTGGCGTGCGCGCCGATGGCCAGCACCGACTGCACGGTGCAGCTGCCCGACGGCGTCGATGGGGTGGTGCTGCCGCAGAACAGTGGGGGCAGCCACGTAGAGGATGCCGATGTCGCCACTTGCTGCTGCTGCTGCTGAGGACTCCGCGACGGCGCCGGCACGAAGCCAGCCACCGTCACCTCCGTCACCTCATACGTGATAGTCGTTGGCACGTACGTGCGACCGTCCCGCGACACGCACACGTAGCCGACCTCGCTGACATTACTGTGGTGCACCGTGATGGTGCCGCTGCGGACGCGCGCGATGCGGGCCTGGTCCTTGTAGCCATCGCACGGCGCAAACGCCCGACCCGCGCTACCGCCGGTGAAGTCGCCGTCAGCGCCGATCGAGAGGAGGTCGTTGACGGTCGTGGCCGGCGTCGTCAGCGCCGGGGGCACGAGGGTCGTGCCGTCGACGCCGTGCGCCGGCACGGGGTACGAGTAGTAGACGGGCAGCGGCGCAAAGTACAAATGCAGGCCGCGCACGCTGGCGCTCGGCGCCGTGACGATGCCGCCGCTACTGCCGCGGCTGGGTGCCTCGAGGGTGTATATGCCAGTGCTGCTCGGCGCCACCACGAGATGCACGGCACCCGAGAGAGACCCGATGCGGTTCCCAAGCGGCACCCCATCGTCAGAGCTGCCGCTGTCGGAGGACCAGTCGGGCCCGCTTGTGGGCTCCGGCTGCTGCGTCGTCGTCGGCTCCGGGAGCAGGTCCGCCGTGGGGTCGATGTCGGGGGCGGCGTACTGGCACGTGTAGGCGACCACCTGCACGGCGTTGTTGGGCGGTATGCTGTCCGACGTGCTGCTGCTGCACGGCACGTAGTGCCACAACCCGTCCCCGTCCACAGCCGTGCACCCCTTCACGTTCGCGGGCTCGCCGGCGGCCCAGAGCGTCTCGGCCAAGACGGGGTCGAGCACCCGCGCACCGCTAATGTAAAAACCACTCGCGCCATCGTCAACGAAGGACGCGCCCGCGAGGCTGACCGGCAGCGGCGCGGCGCCAGCGCCCCCCACCACAGCGGCGCTGCTGCCGCCGCTGCTGAAGGGGTTGCCCAGGTAGAGCTGGAGCAGCGAGCCGACGTAGTTGCTCTCGGCAACGCTCAGTATGGCGACGGCGTGGACGCGGTTGATCTTGCTCGCCACGACGCGGCCGCGCAGTACCCCCTCGCACGCCGCCTCCATCGTCGCCGCCGTCACGGGGTCGCTGTCGCCGCCGCTGGGGTCCGCCGCGGGGTACACGCGGTAGCAGCTGTTCGTCTGGGCGAGGTAGGACCAGCCCGCGATGCACAGCTCCGACGGACTCGGCGTCGGCGCGGGCGTCGGCGACGGGATCGGCGTCGTGGTCGGTGGCGGGGCGGGGAAGACCGAGCCGTCGTTGAGGTACGAGCAGAGGAAGGGCTGCGTCGAGCGCGGATCGAGACCAACCCACGCCCCGCCCCCCGACGTTACTGTTGCGGGTGTGCTGGTATTGCAGCCGCACACGACGGAGGGCGTCATGCCCACGACGCCGTACGCCAGCGCTGGCTCTCCTCTGCCCCAGTTCGCGAAGTACAAGTTGCTGCTCGTCGGCCACGCAGGGCTGGACGGGCTCGCGGCGGTGAAGTCGGAGGTGTTGAAGAGGTACTGGTCCGCGTACCAGCTGCCGATCAGACCGCCACCGCTGCCGTCGCGCATGTAGCTGCCACCGAGGAAGACCGTGCGCGCCGTCACGTCGTTCCCAATCGACACCGGCGGTGCTGCCGCTGCGCTGTCGCAGACGCACGCGCCGGTACTTGTGACGGTGGGCGGCGTCGTGATGGTGAGGGGGCCAAGCAGCGACGACACGATCCACGCGTTCTCCTCGAACGACATGACGCTCGCCAGGGTGGCCTTGGGGTGCACCGCCGCGCAGTAGCTGCGTGCGGCCTCGAAGGTCTTGCCCAGCCGCCCACCGACCTCGTTGGTGTTCGCCACGAGGCGGTAGCACACGGTGCTGGCCGCCCCCTCGCTCGTGTCCACGCCTGTCGGCAGGGCGGTCCAGCCCGGGAGGCAGGCAGGGGCCGGCTGCGGCACGGCGGGCCGGTGGGCGCGGCGACTGCCCGGCCGCGGCTCCGCGCCGCTCCCGCTCTCGCCGTGCGAGCCGCCACCGCCACTGCTGCTGGCGGCGTGGGTCGCGGACGAGGACGCGTGGCTGCTGTCCGGCTGCGGCGTCGTCATGACGTCGAAGGTGGCGCTGAAGCCGCACGCGTACGGGTGTGTCGACTGCGTTGTCGTGATGAGCATCCACTGCCCGCTGGCCCGCATCCCAATCGTCCCCGAGTGCAGCTGCCAGTCCACGTCGTCGGCGAAGTTCGTGTACGGGGCGCCCGCCACCGCGTCGTCGTTCCAGCGCACGGCGCCGTAGCCTGCCTTGCCGCCGAGCACCACCACCACCCCCGCACTCGGATCGCTACCGTCGCCGGCCGCGGCGGCCGCGTCGGTGTCAGCGAAGAGGCCGCGCACAAACGCGTTGGCGGTCGCGCTGCGAATCGCAAGGCCCTGCGGCGCTGCGCTGCGCGCGTACGGCCACGGCGTCACGCCATCTGCACTGAGCGGCGGCGGGGTGCCGGGCTGCGTAAAGATCGTTTGACAGGCCGTCTCTGCGGCCGCGGCGGAGACGGGGGCAGCCGTGATGACCCGCACGCACGTGCTGACCTCGTCAGTAGAGGAGGGAGAGGGCGGTGTGTAGAGCGACCAGCCGTAGGGGCACGACAGAACGGTCGAGGGCGCCTGCGCGTGGGCGGGCTGCAGCACGTGAGCAGGCAGAAGCGTGGCGAGCACCGCGGCCAGCACCACGACGAGCACGGTGCTGCGCGACAGACGCCGGGCGACGGCGTGGGCCATCGCGATGGGCGACGGTGCGCTCGATGTGGCGAGCGTGACGGGGCAAGACGTCGACAGCGCCGAAGACGCCGACGCCGACGCCGACGCCCCCTGCGACGGGGTGACGCGACGGGTTCTAGTCATGATGATGATAATGCCTATGTCAACGAACAGCTCAGAAAAAAGGATCAGCACACACACACACACACACACACACACACACACACAAATGCACACCAAGGCGGAAAAGGATCACGCCCCTCTGCACGCTCCTTGCTGTGCCAATCTGTTTCTTAATCCTTGTTACGGTCTACAGACGCGGTGCAGTTAGCGAAGAGTGCACCGCGAAGGCCCCCGCCCTCTCCTCCTCCGAGGTGTTGCGTCGTGGTGTCGACGTCAAGATCAGCGCTCCCGTCTATGAGTCCCGCAGCAAACGAATCGGCTGCACACACACAGAAACTGACACAGACACTCAGACACACAGACAGCAACAAGAGTACAAGAGCGGAAAGACCGCGAGTGAGGGACAACGCGGGGTGGGAAAGGGGGTGGGGAGATGACAGGCACCAGAAGATCCGGCAAGGGTGTGATACAGGCTTCGTATCTCACACACACGCACACGCACACACGCAGTCGGTGGCGAGGGTGGGGGTGGGTGGGGCGGGCGGAACGGGTTTAAGACAAGGAAAACACAGAAAAGGGGCGACGGAGGCGGGGAGGGGGTAGGTGGGGTGGGGGCGATAACGAAGAAAGGAAGGAAGGA
>JASAOO010003039.1:0-13419 GCA_030849075.1 Zelonia costaricensis | reverse complement strand
CGTTGGGTGGCTGTGTGCGTGGTTTTGTTGCGCGCAAAGGCGCCCCCCCCCCCCCCCCCGGGCACCCCGCGTTTTTATCACCTCTGCTGCACTCCCTCAGTTTGGCTGTTTGGCTTCCAATCGCCACCGCCGCCCCCCTCCCCTCCTTCCTATGAGCGGCGTTTGCCGTTGTGCATCCGAGTGCCACTGCTTCACGGACTCGACTTCTGCCAATTTCTTCTCTTTTTGTTCCTTCACTTTATTTCCTGAGATGACGTCGCTCGTTTTCTCGTTTGCTCTCTCCCTCTTTCCGTCGTCGCGCGTGCATCTCTTCAACTCACTTTGTAATGACGCCGTCCCAGGCTTTTGTGGTTCAGCCGGTGTTTCGGCCCCAGCACGCTCCAACGCAAACCAACTGCACACGATCAGCGCAACTTCGTCACTCTGTCGCTCACCAGCACCTAAGAAGGTACTGGAGCCCCGGTTGCGCCGCACATCACCCCCACGGCGAGGGCGCATTCACGTGCTGCAATGGTGCAGATGGGACTTCAGAGACCCTGCTGCTGCTTCCTTTCAGTCCGTGTCTTACAGCGCACGCATGTCCAGCGTCTGAAGTCCCGCCCAGCGGCAGCACCGGATTCTTCGCTGCTCCGCGTACGTGGGCTCCTACCCTCCTCCTCCTCCGCCTCCACCCAATCCCTTTGCGAGAGAATTGCACACGCGCTCATGCTTACGTGTCAGCACCGGTACTACTCCCCCCCCCCTCCGCCCTGCGCTGTCTTCGTGTCGTTGTTGTTGATTCTCTTTGTGTTCGCTTCCTCACCCTGCACGGCGACGCGCCCTCTACCACCACTTCGTGTTGAGGTGCCTCTCCACCACATTCAACCACAAACACACACACATACACACACACACCTCAGAGGAGCGACGACGCTGCTGTGCGCCTTTGCAAGCATCAAATCACGCCACACCTAAAAGAATGGATGTTTCTCAGTTTCTCAAGTCGTTCAAGAAGAATGTCGCTGGCAAGACCCGCGGTGGTCGGACGGCGGCACTCACGCGCGACGATGCCGGCGCCCGCGACGACGCGGAGGACGTGAGCGACATGCTGCACTCCGCCAGCGACGACGACGATGATGCGGAGCGTGGGGAGGCGGAAGTGCTCGTCCACGGACGCGCTGACCGGCTGACGAGCAAGCGCTACGGGGGCGAGTCCGGACACACAAAGCGCAATCAGGACCTCGGCGCGCTCAAGGTGCTCGCGACGAATGACAGCGCTGCGACCGAGACGAGCCGCTTCCAGAGGCAGCGGGCGCTGCTGGCCCGGCCCGCACGGGATACGCGAACGGCACCACGCGCGGACCTGGTCGCCTCCGTGCGGGCCGAGCTGCTGCGGCAGCGCGATCAGCTCCAACGCACGCGTGCTGCAGAGATTGGTGAGGTTGAGGAGGCGCCGGTGAAACAGGTGGAAGCGGCCATGGTGGATGTGGAGCAGCTGCTGTTGTCGGGCGAGCACGGCGCCCCGTCTCCCGCGTCCGCGCTTGCCTTTCTCCCCGCACCGCCGGCGTCTCAGGGGGGCCCAGCGGCGGCAGAACCACAGGCCACCGGCACCGCCGCCGCACCGCAAGAACAGGCCAAAGCACCGCAACCGGCACCGTCGTCTCCCACAACGGTGGCGGTGACCTCTGACGCGACCGTGGCGAGACCACCCGCCGCGCCACCCAAAAAAAGGTCGAAGTTTGAGCTCGCGAAGGAGATGGCGCGCGAGGATGGGAGCTAATCAAACGGGGCCGCGGTGAAGCGCTCACGCTGCACGGATGCCAACTTCGCCACCGTGCTTCCGGTGCGGTCTGCGGCCCTTTTCCGCTGCGTGCCCGTCACTTGCACTGTGCTCATTGTATTCTGCCTGCTTTGGTGGCTTCCTCTTCGTGTCCCCGTTAGGCTACATGAATGCGCTCACGCGACAGGCTCAAGCAACGAAAGCGACCCTCTCAACGCCTGCTTCAACCGGTGTCGCGCAGACGTCGGTACCGGCACCGTCGCCGCCGCTTTGAGCGGGCCGCATCTGCGTGCGCCGTGGTAGACCACTAGTCCACCCCCCCCCTTGCCACTCTTCACTTCTCTTTAACGCGCCCCCTCCGCTTCTCTCTCTGTCCTACCTCGCGCTGCCTCCCCTCCCTTCCCTTCCCCTTGTGTGCAGCCGACCGCCTGAGACGTGTCCGCCTGTGCACGCCATGGACAAGTACGCGCTGGGGCCCGTCATTGGCGAGGGCCAGTTCGGCAGTGTGCGCATGGCCACCGTCAAGGCAACGGGCCAAACGGTGGCCGTGAAGCTGCTGCACGTGCCCCGACTCACCGAGGGCATCCCGCACCCCGTCGCGCGCGAGCTTCTCATCGCCTCCCGCGTGGAGTCGCCGTTTCTCGTGCGCACGATGGACGTGGTGCCGTACGGGTCCCACCTCGCCGTCGTCATGGAGCGCTGCGTCGAGGACCTTGCCGCGGTGCTGCGCAAGTGCAGCCCTGTGCACCCCCTCCCACTTACCCTGACCCAGGCGTACATGCGGATGCTTTTCACTGCCCTACACGCCTTGCACTCTGGTGGCATTGTGCATCGCGACGTGAAGCCGGCGAACTGCTTCGTGGCAGCGGACGGCTGCCTGAAGCTGGGCGACTTCGGTCTCAGCCGCCCGCTGGGGGAGGACATGTCGCACGAAGTCGTCTCGCGCTGGTACCGTGCACCCGAGCTGCTGTTTGGGCAGCGACGCTACGCGGGCGAGGTGGACGTGTGGGCGGCAGGCTGTGTCTTTGCCGAGCTGCTGCGCGGCTTTGGTCGTCCGCTCTTCACTGGTGACGGCGACATCAGCCAAATCGCGAAGATCTTCGACGTGCTCGGCACTCCTGCAGGCGCGACGTGCGAGGTGTACCGGCAGCTGCCGGACTGGGAGAAGGTCTACTTCGAAGCCAAAACGGGGTCTGGCTTGCGCGTGCTCTTTCCGTTTGTGCCACCCGAGGCGCTCGACCTGCTGACCACGCTGCTGGCTCTCAACCCAGACGCGCGGTGCACCGCCGCCGAAGCCCTCGCGCACCCCTTCTTTGCCCTCACGGACGTTGCGCTGTTCGCGTGAGACGTCGACGCGCCAGAGTCCACGCACCGCCTCTGGGACGCAACGAACGCGCACCCCCCACGTGTACCATACGCCAACCAGCTGGAAAAGAGAGGAAGTCAAGACGCGCAGGTGCACTGACAGGCCGCACGGACAGGCGGGCTTTCGAACTGCGGCGAGGGCAGCGGCAGCGCTGAACGCAACACGAGAATACTCGCGTCCTTTGTGCGAAGTCGCGCACGCCCCACACACAGGTGGCGAGTACGCCGGCCTCGCAGAGTCACGGGCTTGGCGCTGCAATGTTGCTGCTCATAATGGCGCTTTCGAGGCAGCAAGAAAGCTGGGGCCCTGACCCTGCCTGCCTGAGCGTACTCACCGCGTCAACGTGAGCAAAGCCGGCAG
This sequence comes from Zelonia costaricensis, assembly GCA_030849075.1. Lineage (NCBI taxonomy): Eukaryota > Euglenozoa > Kinetoplastea > Trypanosomatida > Trypanosomatidae > Zelonia > Zelonia costaricensis. The sequence goes on along the minus strand of JASAOO010003039.1, from coordinate 9,934 downwards.
ATTGCGGGCTGCTCTTTTTGGGGGGTGGGGGTCTTTCAACGCCCGGCGCGCTGGAGGTCCAAGCTGTCCACAGATGCTTCAGTTACAGTGCACGCCATGTGGCGCAAGTCGGAAAGCCGAAAGCCATCAAGCTGAGAAGTGAGCGCCTGCAGCGTTGTGGCCGGCACGTTAGCGACCGCCCTGAGGGCATGGATCTCTTGTTTCGTCTCCCAACGTGACAGCCCCGACGAACCCCGACCCCCTCAATCACTCTCTGGCTCCCGCCCTTCCCACGTTCACACACACACAAACCTGCGCGTCTCCCAGTGCTCTCTAACGACTCTCTCCGCCCTCGCGCCCTCACATTTCTTAACCAAGGTCGTGGTCCGTCGGTGCACCTCGCCGCCCCTTTCCCTCCTTGTAAACTTCGACTCTGCCCACGTGCAGTACGGTATCGTGCTTCACACCCATCCTCTTTTCAGTCAGATCTACCCACCAAAGACAAAAGGAAGAAACTCGAGCATCAGCACACACACACACACACACACACACATTCGCACACCTCAACTTCTTTGCGAACCGCACCGCCGTTCCCCCCCCCTCCCCTCTCCTTCCCCACAAGCACACATACACACACGCACGTGGAAAACCACATTGGTTTCCGTCCGAGCCCCCGCGCACAGCCCTTCTCACTCACCCACGGCACACTCCGTCTCCCTTCCCTCTCCTCCGCAGACGACAGCGTCGATGCTTCGCCGTCTGATTGCTGTGAAGGGCGTGGTGGCGCCCGCGGTGCTGGCGCGCTGCACGTCCACGGACGCGTACCTGAACCGCCACATCGGCCCCACGCGCAAGGAGGCGTCTGAGATGCTCAAGACGATCGGCAAGGAGAGCCTGGCGGAGATGATGACGTCGGTGCTGCCGCAGGACATCCTGCGCACCCCGATGGACACCTTCAAGCCCTTGAGCGAAACGGAGGCGCTGTCCTACCTCAAGAGCCTCGGAGGCCAGAACAAGATCCTGAAGAGCATGATTGGCCAGGGCTACTACGAGTGCATCGTCCCGCCGGCGATCTTGCGCAACGTGCTGGAGAACCCAATGTGGTACACCCCGTACACCCCGTACCAGGCCGAGATCTCGCAGGGTCGCCTGGAGTCCCTCCTCAACTTCCAGACGATGGTGAGCGACCTGACCAAGATGGACATCTCCAACGCGTCGCTCCTCGACCAGGCGACGGCAGCCGGCGAGTGCATGTACCTCGCGCTGAACCACCACCGCCACAAGCGCATGAAGTTCTTCGTCTCAAAGGACGTTTTCCTGTCGTCGATTGAGATGATCCGCACCCGCGCGCGCCCCCTCGGCGTCGAGGTGGTGGTCGGCGATGTGCAGTCGCTCGACCTCACCGACCCACACCTGGGCGGCATCTTCGTCCAGACACCGGACGCGAGCGGTGAGATGCACGACTTCACCGGCGTGTTTGCGCGCGCCAAGGCGAGCGGAGTGGTGTGCTGCGCCGGCACCGACCTCATGGCGAGCTGCGTCATCAAGCCCGTGGGCGAGATGGGCGCCGACGTCGTGGTGGGCAGTGCGCAGCGCTTCGGCACCCCGCTCGGCTACGGCGGCCCGCACGCCGCGTTCATGGCCATGTCGGACGACTTCAAGCGCGTCTCTCCCGGCCGCATCGTCGGCATCAGCAAGGACAGCGCCGGCGACCCGGCGATCCGCATGGCGCTGCAGACGCGCGAGCAGCACATCAAGCGCGAGCGCGCAACGTCGAACATCTGCACGGCGCAGGCGCTGCTGGCCAACATAAACGCCTTTTACGGCATCTACCACGGCCCGGAGGGGCTGAAGCAGCTGGCGAAGGAGATCCACCAGAAAGCGAAGCTGTTCGCCGTTGGCATGGAGTCGCTCGGCTTCACCCCGCTGAACGCGACGTACTTTGACACGCTCACCTTCTCGCTCGAGGGCAGCAGCCTGACGGCGGCCGACTACGCGCAGCGCTGCGTGGAAAAGGGCATCAACGTCTTTGCCGACCGAGCCAAGCAGCACATCTCTGTCTCGCTGGACGAGGCCACGACTGAGGACCACATCACGGCCCTTCTGCAGGCTGCCGGCATGTCGACGCCGAACATAGAGGCGCTCACGCGTGTCGCGGACACCATCGCGGTTGTGCCGGAGCCGCTGCAGCGCACCTCCAAGTTCATGCAAGGGACCGTCTTCAACAGCCACAAGAGCGAGACGGAGCTGATGCGCTACATCCAGCGGCTGCAGCGCAAGGACTATGGACTCACACACGGCATGATCCCGCTCGGGTCGTGCACGATGAAGCTGAACCCCGCGGCGGGGATGCGGGCGCTGAGCTGGCCCGAGTTCAACGCGCTGCACCCGTACGCCCCAGAGGACCAGGCGCGCGGCTACAACGCGATGCTGGTGGACCTGAAGCAGAAGCTGTGCGACATCACCGGCATGGCGGCCTGCTCCATGCAGCCGAACAGCGGAGCGCAGGGCGAGTACGCCGGGCTGCGCGTCATTCGCGCCTACCACGAATCGCGTGGCGAGAGCCACCGCGACGTCTGCCTCATCCCGAACAGCGCCCACGGCACGAACCCAGCGTCTGCGGTGCTGGCGGGGCTCAAGGTCGTGACGGTGAAGTGCCTCGACGACGGGCGGGTGGACATGGCGGACATGGAGGCGAAGTGCAAGAAGCACGCCAAGGACTTGTCCTGCCTTATGATCACGTACCCGAGCACCTACGGCCTGTACGACAAGGACATCCGCAAGATCACGACCATGGTGCACGAGCACGGCGGTCAGTGCTACATCGACGGCGCCAACCTCAACGCGCTCGTCGGCTACACCGGCCCCGGCTTCATCGGCGGCGACGTGTGCCACATGAACATGCACAAGACCTTCTCCATCCCGCACGGCGGCGGCGGCCCTGGCCTCGGCCCCATTACGGTGCGGCAGCACCTCGCGCCTTTCCTGCCGAACAGCGCCTACGGGCCCACGGTTGGTGGCTCGCAGCCGTTCGGTCAGGTGTCGCAGGCCGGCTACGGCTCCGCCTCGATCGCGACCATCTCCTACACGCTCATGATGATGCTCGGCTCGCGCGGACTCAAGACCTGCACCGAGTACGCGGTGCTCAACGCGAACTACCTCAAGAAGCGGCTCGAGGAGCACTACACCATCTGCTTCCTGGGCCACGACGACCTGTGCGCGCATGAGTTCATCCTCGACCTGCGTCCCTTCAAGAAGACCGCCCACCTCGAGGCGGAGGACGTGGCGAAGCGGCTCATGGACTACGGCTTCCACGCCCCGACGCTCGCCTTCCCCGTCGCGGGCACCCTCATGATCGAGCCGACTGAGAGCGAGTCCAAGCGGGAGCTGGATCGCCTGGCCGACGCCCTCATTTCGATCCGCCGCGAAATTGCAGCGGTCGAGCGCGGCGACCAGCCCAAGGACAACAACGTGCTGACCAACGCCCCCCACACGGCGAAGTGCGTCACGGCCGACGAGTGGAACCGCCCGTACTCGCGCCAGCTTGCCGCCTACCCCACCCACCACCAGTACCGTGAGAAGTTCTGGCCGAGTGTTGGCCGCATCGACAACACGTACGGCGACCGCAACCTGATGTGCTCGTGCACGCCGCTGGAGTTCTACAACTGACAGGCCCCCTACGTCTTCCCAGACGACCTACATGCGATTGCTGTCCCGGCCTTTTTTTTTTTTTTTGGCGGCGAGGCATGAGCAAACGGCGTAGACGTACGAGCTTTTTGTTGTTGTTGTTGTTGTTTGGTGCACCAGGGAGTTGCTCAACCGCGTGCGCCCCCCCCCTCCTCCTCTCCCCGGCAACCTTTCCGCGCTTCCAACTTGCAATCGCGGCGCGCGAGTCGGACTAGCCAGGTGGTTGAACTGACCCTTGTCATCGCAAGCGTTTTTTTTTTTTTCTTCGCTCTTTTCTCGCTGTCTTTCGCCTTTGCCGGGGTGCCGCAGGGATGTGCGTGTCAGCGCGCCTCCTCGTCCCGCCTCTTGCCCTTCTTCATCGAGCTGGTGACACGCCATTTTTTTTACGTGCGCGGCTGTTTTGAAGCCCTACTCTACCGTTGTTCTCTTTTCTGTTCCCTTGCGCGCTTCTCCACCGCCCCTCCCCCCCCCTTCCCTCGCTCTCCCCTTTCTCGTCTTCTGTCTCTGCAACAGCGCTATCGACCCCCTTTCGTCGTCGCTCCTTCCCTGCCTGTCTGTTCTCTTTCGCTCGCTTCTTCACGGTGCCGCCCTGCCCGACCATCGTGGCCTTCTCCTTCCTTTTTACCTTCTTGGTCAGCACTCGCGATCAGCGGCGCAAGTCGGAAGAGAACCCTCTAATTCGACGTGGAGTCCGGCGATGAAGTGTGTGCGATTTGCCCCTCCCCTCTCCACCCCATGAGCTCGGAACGCCATCGGGCATGTTGACAAAGCGCGCGGTACACTAAAAAGCGCGCCTCGGTGCCCGTACATGAAATCCCTCCCGTGCCAATCGCCCCTATCGCTTTTTTGTTTTTTCCTCTCGTCCCGCTGGCAGGCAGGGCACACGCGCAGCAGACCTTCCCGGCATCCCAAGAGCCAGCATCCTCCGAGGCCCACTGAAAACAGCCACGCAGACGAGCAGCGCAAGCACTCGCTCACTCGGAAGCGTTGCCGCCTTTCACTGAAGTGGGGCGGCAGGCGCGTGCTCGTGTAGCTTCACACAGAGCTCACTCCGTGGTTGGGCTTAACAACCTGTGAACGAGTTGTCGTGCGCACGCGCACAGCACCGCCTTCAATGCGAGGCTGTCCTCTCTCCTCCTCCGCCAGTGACTGTTGGCGACGACGCTTCACTGCGCTCTGCGCAGTCTTGCTCGGACGCCGCCCACACAACCCCACTTTCCCTTCATTGCTCAACCCCTTTTTCACTTCTGTGCTTGCGCACCCCGGCCATGCAGCGCACCTTCAGCACCACCTCCACCCCACGCCCCCATTCGAGTCATCCCCTTTTTTCTCACCAACCCTCCCCCTCACAGCCCAAATGCTCCGCCGCTGCGCCGCACGGTTCGCGATGCCCGCCAACCTCGGGCGGCTCAACCATGTCGCCATCGCGGTGCCGCCGAGCCGCAACATTGTTGAGGCAGGAGCCATGTACAAGACCCTCTTTGGCGCCAAGGTGAGCGACCCTGTCAAACAGGAGGAGCACGGCGTCATCACCGTCTTTGTCGAGCTGCCCAACTCGAAGATCGAGCTGCTCCACCCGCTCGGTGACAGCAGCCCCATCGCGGCCTTCCTCGAGCGCAACAAGAGCGGCGGCATGCATCACATCTGTCTGGAGGTGCCCGACATCGCGGCGGCGATGCAGAAGTGCAAGGAGGCCAACATCCGGTGCCTCGGCACGAAGCCGAAGATTGGTGCCCACGGCAACCCGGTCATCTTTCTGCACCCAAAGGACTGCGGTGGCGTGCTCACCGAGCTAGAGGAGGTGAAGCCGTAGCCAGCACGCCCCTCCAGCGAATGTGCTCGTGGGCACGTCCACGCCGCACCCACGAGAATAGAGGTTCTCCTCCGCGCTCACCCTTACATCCTTAGCTGCGATTCTTCCCTGTTCTGTGCTCTTCTCGGCCCCTCTTCCTCCCCCGCCTTGCACGGCTCGGCCCAGCGGTGCCCAGAGTTGTGCCTCAAAAAGACAACAACCACAAAACGCTACAATTGACTGCCTGCCCCTCCCCGCCCTTGGTTCTCCACGGGTGCTGGAAATGACGTGGAGGCATTAGGCCAGCGTCATGCTTTCTTTTCGCTTCTTGGTCTCCTTTCACCTGTTCGCTGTGTTGCGGTGGTGCATAGCTATCGGAGCGCCTCCTCGTGATACAGCACTTGCTGCTCCTCGCATCAGCGCAGTACTGGACGACGGTCTCGCTTTCTCACGGGAGGAAATGGAGAACAGCGTTGCGTCGCAGCTCACTTCCTCGTCTCTTGTAGACGTGCCCCCCCCCTCTCTTTTCTTTTCTTTCCGCAAGAGCCGCGCCGCCGTCGTGGCGGGCCCTCTTTTTTCCTTGTGTGTGTGTGTGTGTTTATATGTCCCTTGAGCGCTGGCACCTGGGGGGCCGTTTGTCGTCGTCCCCGGAGGACACATTCAGCTACGTGGCGGAGTCGCCTCCCGCTCCCATCAGGTCTGGCTCGCACCGACCTCCGCAAATCCAGTCCAGTAAAAAAAAGGCAAAAACAGGGAAAGACACCGGAAGCCCGCAAAAAAAACAGGTTGTCCCGGCTGCGGCTTTCTTCGACTCTCAACGCTGCGCTGCTGCGCTCATGTTCCTCGGCCACCCTCTTCCGCGGCTCTGTGCGTGTTCACTCCTGCGCCACTCCTCCCCTTTCCCTCACCACACACACACCCCTCCCACGCACACACACACAAACACACACACTCTCACTCACCGCAGTTGTAGTTGCCTTCCCTTACGGCAGCACCAGGGTCCCTCTCCTCATCTATTCCTCCCTCACTGATCTCGCATGTCGGCTGTTGGTGGCTTCAAGCGGCGCACGGCGAAGAACGCCACGACGCAGCGCGCCGTGAAGCACTATGAGCCCAAGGTCGTCGAGAACCCAAAGCGCGTGCTCTTTTTGAAGGGTGCATCCTCGACAGAGGTCGTGGCAGAAGCCATGGTGGACCTCATGGCCATCACAAAGCCGTACTGCAAGAAGCTGGCCAAGAAAAACGCCTTCTACCCGTTCGAGGGACGGCAGCATCTCGAGTTCCTCGGCTTCAAGAACGACTGCTCGCTCTTCTGCTTTGGGTCGAGCAACAAGAAGCGGCCGCACAACCTCACCATCGGTCGCCAGTTCGACTTTCACGTGCTCGACATGGTCGAGCTCGGCATCATCGCGGCCGACCGTCTCGACATGTCAGAGACCCTCGGCGTCGACGCCGGATCGGTGGGTGGCAAGCCGTTTTTTGTGTTTGAGGGGAGCGAGTTTGCCACCGACCCCGCCTTTATGCGACTCAAGAATCTCCTGGTGGACTACTTCCGCGGCGGCAACGAAACCGAGATCAACCTCGACGGCTGCGACCGCGTTCTCTTCTTCTCGCTGTGCTCTCAGAACGGTGAGGACGCTTGCGTGGCGCCGTCGACCGACTGCTACACCAACAAGCCACCAGCAGAAAAGGGTAACACGGTCCTCTGCATGCGGCACTACGCAGTCAAGAAGCCGTCGGCCGCATCGGGGGTGCCCAAGACGATCAAGAACGTGCAGCTCTACGACGTCGGCCCCAACTACAACTTTGAGATCCGGCGCATCTCCTTTGCGACGCCGCAGGAGTTCAAGGTTGCCTGCCGCATCCCACGCGAGACCCTCGCAACGCTGCGCTCGACGGCGGCCAACGTGCAGTCGGACGGTCTCCAGAACCTCCGCGGGCAGCTGCACGTCGGCAAGCAGGACGTGAGCGAGCTGAGCCTGCGCCGTTTCAAGGCGCACCGCCGCGGTGGCGGCGGCGACGATACTGCGGACGGTGAGGCCGATGCCGATGCAGCGGGTAGGCCGCGGCGTCGCAAGGCGCGTGTCGAGTCCGACAGTGGTGAGTCGCGCCCCGAGACAGACATCTAGCCAGCCGATGTCAATTCTGTTGTTGAGTGAGCCATCGTCGCGTCTAACCTGCGCACTTGTTAACTTGCGCCTAAAGCAGCTAATTGTGAGGCAGCATGTGCGTGACACAAACAAAGCAACACGCCAGACAAAAGAAAACAAAACGAGAACGGTGCTCAACCCGGGGAGCAGGCGGGCTCGCTCACGCGCCGTGGAAGGGCAGCGCGGCCGAAATGGCCGTGGTACAGCGCGTCGCAGCAATCGCCGTTCGCGCACCCTTTACCTGCTCCCCATCCCCCATGACGGTGTTCGGCAACAGGGGTGTCGGCAGCGGGCACATTCACGTAGCCCGTGGCGCACACTTGCGCAATGCTCCCTCTTCCACTTATTGCCGCACCCCTGCGCACACGTCATCTCCGTTCTCCTCGACTCTCTCTCCCCCCCCCCTCACTCCACCTCTGGCTGAACCAATCGCACATGTTGTTCTCAGTTGTCGAGAAAGCGCCGGAACGGCTTTCTGCCATGTCGGCCGAAGCGGCGCACATTCTGAAGCGGAAAGAGAGCATCCTGTCCCTTGAAAAGTACCTGGACCGCAAAGTGGTGGTGGTGCAGCGCGGCCATGAGGTACACGGCGTCCTGAAGGGATTCGACAACAACGTCAATCTTGTCCTCGCCGACGCCGAGCTGTGGCACCGAAACATGCACATTAGGACGCTCGGCGCGTGCGTGGTGCGCGGCGGACCGGTCAGCCTCGTTCTCTCTGGCGACACGACCCTCATCGCAAACCCGTTTGCGTGACGCGCACAACGCCCCTCGTCAGGAGGTGACTCTAAGCTCCAGTCCTTGCTTTACCTGGCCGCGTAAAGAGCATCACAGGCAGTGCCGATGTAAAGCTGTGCCCCCCCCCCCACACACACACCACGAGTCTGTAGAAACGGGCTTACGTGTGACGGCGCATCGGTCGGTCTGCTGGAGAGTGAAGGATGATTCAGACACTCGCAGTCCCTTCATCCGTTACAAGTGCACGGCGCTTTAGGCCCCGCCCCCCGGCTTCGCCTCCGAGACGTTTTTTTTTTCTCAGCAACCCTCCAGCTTTTGGCGGTACCTAGCGATCGGCAAACCAACGCGTACGCCTGTAAAACCCTCGGCAGCTCCCTGCGCGCTCAGCGCACTTTTAACCCAGGCGTCGCAACATCAATGGATGCGGTGTGGCGCCGGCCGCCTCTCGTGTGACCCACTTCACCCGCCGCGAGCTGCAACATCCTCCTCTTCCTCGTCCCCCCTCTCCATCATCACTGTTCGACAGTCACCACCACCACGAACTGCTCGCGTTGTTTTGCGAAGACAATACCGGCGACAGTTGCGCAGCCATGTGCACTACAAACCTCCAACACAGCCCGTCCATACCCCAGTTTTGACGCACCGAACTGTCTGCTACGGCATCGGTGCACCCCGCACACGACGCGTGCCGGTGAAGATGACAACCCCGCCGTCGACGTGCGTCTGCGGCAGCAACAAGTCCACTTTGAGGCGCACAGCAGATTCCTAAAGTGCTCAACGTGCTTCTCAACGCCGTGAGCTTTGCCGTCCTCACGTGCAAGTACCCCCGTTTCGAGTCCGGCAGCTTCTACCGGGACGCTCCGCCGTCCGGCGCCACAGTCAGAGTGACTCTGTGGCTGGGCAGCGGGAGTACGCAAGGATCTGGTGTGTGCGACGCCGGCGGCCCCAGCACGCGCCAGTGTCTAGGAGTGGTGACGGCTCGCAGGCTCGAGACGGTGCGCGGTGCTGGAACACTTGGCGGGGTGCCAACGCTACAGGGTGTCTCTTCTTGAGAGGCCGCAAGGACTGGCTGACCCGGCGCCTCCTTCAGGGTTGCACACACTGCCTAATCGAGTGGAGACCCGCTTTCTCACGCGCCGCATCACCGTGCCGTCACTCCTCCAGCAACGAGGACGGCGTGGGGAGCAGGGCAAGCGTGGCGCGCGATTGGTGCTTGGAGCTCAACTCGCCGAAGGCATGAGGGCGTGCTGCAGGCAAGAGGACGGTGGACAAGAGGGGGCAATGCACCGCAAGCGACGTGCACGCAGCCAGCTTCACCGAGTGCCGTGCTGAGGCACTTCTTCCCTTCGCAGGGGAACGGGCGTGCTCTTCCCTTGCATTGGTGCCGGCTGTTTGAGCGGCGACGCACACACGAGGCTCATCAGCCGCACAGAGCGAGAGACTGCAGTACCAAAAGCAGATGGATACGACCGCCACCAACAACGCACACCACGACTCCCAGCGCACCCCGCTGATGCGCGCCAGAGCTGGAGAACGGAGATGCGCAGAGGACTCTCACGGAGCGCAGCACAAGGCGAGAGTTGGGAAA